>JADDOH010004468.1:0-183374 GCA_016648135.1 Agrypnia vestita
AAATTGGCGTTTAGTATGGGAGGAACATAAAGCCGATTTTTTTTTATTATAATATATTTATTTAATCAAAGTATGTACCATTGCTTTCTATGCACTTTTGCCATCTCATAGGTAGTTCATCGATCCCTTTACTAAAAAAAACCATTCGGACGGGAATCAATAAAATCTTTGAAGGCGGTTTGGACTGCCCCATCGGAGTTCAATTTTTTCCTTTGCAAGAAGTTATCCAAATTTCGAAAAAAATAGTAATCTGTTGGGGCAAAGGGTGCCGGAGGAGTACGTGGATGTCTTAGAACAATCCAAATTGAAGCTATCCTCTAATTTGGTAGCCGTCTGTTGTGCAGTGTGTGGTCTAGCGTTATCATGAAGCAGCAGTGGCCTAGAGCAATTAACCAGCCTCGGTTGTTTAGCAGCTAGCTTTTCCATCATGGTTTGCAGTTGCTGACAATAGACATCTGCCGTAATCTTCTGGCCAGATTTAAGAAAGCTGTAGTGAACGACACCAGCACTAGTCCACCAAACGCTCACAAGTAACTTTTTTGGAGTCAATTTTCACTTGGGGCATGGTTTGGCTGGTTTCAGCCAGGGTTCAGGCAGGGTTCAGCCATTGCGATGAGCGCTTCTGATTATCGTACAGGATCCACTTTTCATCACAGGTAATAATTCGATTTAAAATCCCTTCATTATTGTGCCGGTTGAGTAATGCAACGCAGCAGTCAACGCGCGTTTGTTGATTTGCTTCACTCAATTCGTGAGGTACCCACCTTTCAAGCTTTTTCACCTTACCAATTTGCTTCAAGTGGATTAAAACAGTTTTATCACTAACACCGCAGCCTGCAGCTAACTCGGATGTGGTTTGCGATGGATCCGCTTCCACAATAGCCTTCAATTCTTCATTATCAACTTTGGTCTCCGGCCGTCCACGGGGCTTGTTCTGCAGGTCGAAATTTCCAGAACGAAAACGTTGGAACCAAAAACGCACTGTGTTTTCTTTTGCGGCACCGTCGCCATACACATCATTAATCCTTCGAGCCGTTTCTGCAGCACTGGTGCCACGGTGGAACTCGTACTCGTAAATCACGCGATATTTCAAATTTTTCATTTTGTAAACTGAGTGACGCAAAGAAAAAAACAATTGAGGAAAAAACAAATGAATTATAATTTTCAAAACACAAATACATGAGTAAATAGCTGTATAAATTTGGATTTGGAATTCCTAACCAAAGAGAAGATATTTGAGATCAAATTTGCCAGTACGGCAAAACGCCAATTTCATATGTAAGGACCTAATATTATTGAAAAAAAAAAAACATGTTTCAAGTTGACACAGTCACATAAAACCTTTAAGACGGAGCAGTTTTCTCCATATCATTGATGGTTTGGTAATTTAGTAATTGATTAAATAATTGTCTTTTATTTTAGAAAGATATACCTATATATGTACGTACTTAAAATATATGGAACTAGTGAATAAATTTTAACTTGATACCTTTCCATATAAAAATGTGATATATACGGGAGAGAACCTATGAACAAAAATGGTAAATTTCGACTCGACTTAAATATTTTTAAGGTACATACCTAAAATATTATTTGGGTATCGCATTAATAGCTTTTAACCCCTAAAGTCAGATTAATATAATTATAATAATATCAACGATAAAATATTAATAATGTTTATTTATCTCTTGATCTTTTCAGCCGCCCGTCCACCGCCCCTAATTCGTCGCTCATCTTTTCCTGCCTCAGTTCTACTCGAAGTGGCGAATCAGCAAAACCGTCGAGGATCCGTGGACAGCGAGGACGATTCTTCCACCGAAACTTCGCGCCGCAGGACTCGTCTGATTCGCAGGCATTAAAATTTGTTCGTGAGATTTCATGTAAAGAGAAGTAATGAATAAAAATCCTCCGGCTTTATGCTTTGAGAGGTATTCTGTCATAGGTGATTTTTGCCGAGCCGTGATATGACATATTAAAAAGCGCTCAATAAATGCACCATTTGTTCAGCTAAATCAAGCCATCTTATCATCACTCCACTGTGCTTATGAGCTTTATTACGCAGAGATATGACTGTCGTATTTGCATTTACTGATTAACTTTATGTGGGGAAATTAAATAAGTGCATTTTATCTTGAACCTTTTGTCAATATAAATTTTGATTGCAAAATATTCTTATATACTAATTAATGGTTGTATGTATTTCCCAAATTTGACTTCATTAATTTATCATCTGCTAGTTTCATAATCATTTGACATGTAGATTTTTATCTGCAGAATGTGTTTATTGTCAATGTTGTTAATGACATTTTTCGCCTCGATGACGAAACTCGCATTTTCGATAACCTTGAATAAATTTTTTTTATAGTGGTGCGATCGTTTGGAGATTATTCTTGGCTCTTATGGTCACGTGGATACTTGGCACCAAGATGGGGTTTTATATTTATGTTGCCTTTCTCCCCACTTCACATCTGTTGTACGTGAAGTGTTGTCACTATTGACTATTGATGTTCGGTTAGGTGAATTTGAATTTCCCTTGCGGCATTCCTCGGCGTAGAATGATCTAATGCTGTCTGTTTATTAAACTTTTAATTAAATGTAGTTGTATGCATCTGGGTCACGTTTGTGTCAGCTCGTATTTAAATCGAATGACGTGTACATGCTTGAGATTGGTCTAATCCTGCGATTTTTAAGCGGTGATTTAAATTTTTTTCTAATGACCACAATTTAAACCCGTGTATGTGATCTGTATTTCTCGTTATCATCATCTCATCGTGCATAAAAACCTTTTACGTATTTAAAGACTTCAAAAATTGTTCATGACTCATATCTGTGACACAATTATTATCACTTACATAGAAAATAATGTAATTATGGTAAATTCTTGATTATGCATCGCATAGCCGGCAGTTTGTTCCGGGGCAATCCTGAGAATGTTTGTTAAAATGCGGGGCAAGCGGTCAGCTAGCTGTACGACGCCAAGAAAAAATTCAATCTTCATTCTCAACTCGTTAAAAAAAATATATTCCAAGAGATTATGGGCCTACCTACCCAGCCAAGTAACAAATAAGTTTCACATTCAATTATTCCGAACAGAAAAAAGTAACAGAGATTCGTTAGATGCAATTTGTACAGTGATGGACCAACGCTATTTATTTTTGCTGAGATGCTCTATTATGATAAAAAATTAATAATTATCCACTTTTTTATGTCAAAATTAGATGCACCTATTTACCTATAATAATGTTAATTTAAAAAAAATATATATATTAAGACGAATTAAAATAAGTCAAATTGAATATAATATTAATCTATACTATTTAAAATCTTTAGAACTGGGAATGTACAATTTTAAAAGCTTGGTTACTTCTACAACGAAATTTGACAAAAACTTGGTAAAAATCAAACCTTTTGATGTACAAGTAAAAATAATTATTATAACAATCGAAAATTTATTACATTCACAAAAATATTCTTAATTAATAAAGATATAGCCAAATATTAACATTTTATACAAAATTATAAAGACTTATTAAATTCTAAATTAGGCATATTGAGGCAGTGTTAACAAAGGTACCTATATGGGATTGGGGGAAAGAAAATAATAATACATTGTCGCTCCATCTTAGTTTTGTTCTTTCCGAGCACCTGCTTGGTCTTGTGTTCAGCAATGGTGTGGGTGATTACTCTTCGGCCATCTTCCTTGGCCTGACCAAAAGTTGTCACCAGTTTTATAGCCTTGTCCTTGCATATTCTCAGTCGTTTACGCTTTATCGGGTGGCGTGATTTTCTCTTATAGGCATGTTAAACACTGTTGAATTTTATAAAATTTGCTAGATGCCGAGTCATAAACTGGAAGCAACATAAGCAACCACATCAATACTATGATTTTTGGTTACCTTACCATAATGACTTTGCAACAAACGAAATTCCTCTCCCACCAATTCCTCGATCAAGAAGACTTGTTAGGAATCAAGAGGCCAACAGCACTCGGCTGAACAAGCTTGGAAAACTTGGACAGTTGTTCCGTGGATTTACTTTACTGAAAGAACTGATGGTGTACAGGGTACGGTGATGATTATTGCTTGTACCGCTTTATTTAAAGTGTTGTAATGTAATATTTTTGTACCTCTACGAATACGTTGAGGACTGTTTTTTTGATCTCACGCTAAACACTCTTCAAAGATGTAATGTTTTGTTATGGATAATGTATATAAATAGTGTTATCTTTTAACGCAAAGATGTTTCAAATTGCAGAGATTATAAAAGTAAAAATTTGTTATTTTTAAGATAAAATAATATCTTCTCATGACAGCTAAGATTACAAATGTATTATAATGTAAGCAAATTTCTTATAAACATGTATTATAGTTGATAGAATTGGATATACGTTTTGTTTATAGTTAATGTTTCACATTAAATTGAATTCAAATATAAATAATGTGGAAATCGGTTTATACAAAACCGCAAGGACTGAAATATTTTTTCATGTGAAATGTATTTAATGTTGAATTTTTTTGCGTATTAGTTTTTGACAGATGTCGGCCTAGTCAATAAAAAGTTGTCATAAATAGTATGGTCGATGGTCAATCGGTCAAGGGTGGTGTGCGACAAGCGGCATCCTTGTATTTACTGTTTATTACCAGGTGTCAACCTAGTCGATAGTCACAAACAGTAAATAATTTGGTGAAATGCTATGAAATGAAATGTTTTCATGTCAGTCATTTTTTTTTGTTAAAAGAAAATTAATAAAAGAAATCACATAGCATTTTTCATGTTATCTTTTATTTTTCATGCTAATATTTTTCTGTAATTGTGTAATTGCTGTCATAGATTGCATTTTTCAGAACAAAAATTGTTAAATAAGATCTTGGAGCCCTGTATATTCCTTGTAGTTTAATGCTTGCATTGAAAACAACAGTTATAAAATTGCATTTTTTGGTTCTTTGTGGTTCAATGTATAAGAACTGTAAGATTAAAAATTGTTTTTTTTTGGTTCCTTGTGGTTCAATGCTGTCCATTTATAAGAACTGTAAGGTTTAAAATTGTATTTTTTGGTTCCTTGTGGTTCACTGCTATCAATTTGTAAGTGCAGTAAGAGTTAAAATTGTATTTTTGTGTTGACCAGAATCTGATTAGCATTTATTCTTCACGCCCCGTGTTGTAACATTGCGTACCAAACATATTTAGGTATGTTTACACATTTATTAGCATTTAGCGTTGCATTGCATTGTTTATATGTCAGGATAAAAATATCCGCTAATTTAAGATGTAGATTGACGATTTTGGTTCTGATTATTAAAATAATAATTTTTGATTCGTGTGATTTGGATTCAAGAGATGTCATTAAATAGTATATCTTCTCATAGTTTGTTGGCTATATAAAGTATAGGGTGTTTTTTTAGAGGCATAGAACATTAAAATGAAATAAAACGCATACAAATCGTGGTAATGGCCATTGGCTTTATTAAAAAGATAATTTTATGCCTTTAGTGTTTAAATGTTTAAATACAGGATGTTCTTTCAGAGGTTTGTTTTTTGAATTGGCAACACTTTTTCACCATGAGTAGCCAGAACAATCTTGGCAAATAATCATATTTAAACAATAATGGTGTCAATAAAGCCAATACCATGGCCATTTTCACGATTTGTTTTGTTTCATTTTAAAGTTCTAAATCTCGAAAAAATGCCTCTTATATAACAGTCGTAAGTATATTATATAATCAATGTTCATACACACAGTTGTAATGAAAGGTGTGTGGGCTCACCAATCCCTGTGTTATCAGTACTTTCAATGTTTAATAAATGTAATAATCTGTGTAATAATACGGTAGGCTTGTATGAGATTTTATTCACACAAGCGAAAAAAAACATAGAGCTAGTACCTGTCTACTTTCAATGTGATGTTGAGTACTTTGAATCTTGTTTTCGTCTGATAGGGACGAAATTAGAAATCGTTCCGGCCCACAGTCGCGGTTTGGCCATCAAGAACGCAACTCTTATACACAATAATTGATTTGTGTGAATCTGACATGCGTACATGTATACATTGTACGTAAAATAACCCGACAAACTCAGATAGTACCTTCTAGCACACCTTGAAAACTTCAGTCATTGCGTGTAACATTTTTTGATTTTTTTAGATACAGGTATACCCAGGTTGTTGCGGTGTACACTTTGATACCAAAATTCGATATTTACACTAAAAGATTTTAATTGATATCAATTGCAAAAAAAATTATACATAACTATAAAATTTTATATTATACAGGCTGTCATATTAAGTATGTCCAAATAGAAAGGGGAGTATAATGTTCTTTGGTTTTCACGGCCATTCAGAATCATGCATTTTATATTCAGAAGTCATCAGTGTTGAATAAAAAAAAAACAATCCGGCGCAGCAAGCACTCATAATTATTTGGCACAATTGGCACAAGTATTTGGTTTGTGTTTTCTGGGGTATTATGCTGTGTTTCGAATCCCATTTCAGGGTTTATCAGCCTTGGTGATGGACCCTGCAATGGGATTCGAAACATCGGCCAGGAAGGTTATAAAAACACGGAATAATACTCAAGAAAACACAAACCAAAAGAGAAAGTGGAGTCTTTTTCAATCAATATTGAGTAAAAATGTTTTAAAAGTTAGGTGAAAAAATTAATATGTAGTTAAAAAACGAACAACTCCCAAGTTTTCACTCTTATCTATTGTAAAAAGTTGGACAATCATTGATGTGTCTGAATTTTATAAAATCATTTGCTTTAATTCATGTCCAATTCATTCAATGAAATCAAAAATAATTTTGAAATGTTCACGCACAAAATTTTAGTAAAAGTAAAAGACCCTCTTTGTATTATAATAGAAAGAAATAGTAGATTTTGTATTTTTTCAATAGATTAGATGGCCAAATACATTGTCCCTTTCGACACACACATAGTTGAATATGTGCAAAATTTGTTCAAAATAATCGTCAGTATGGTATTGACCTACCCTGTAGAGGTACTCAGTGAGGCAAATAAGTTGCATAATAATTAACTTGGTGGTGTGGCGGTAAAAGTATTTTAATTCTTTAAAGGTTCTATCCCGGCAATAGAGAAGATCCAAAAAATGCGTAGAACATTTCTTGTTTAAAGACTCTGAAGTTTTGATATTTAGCTATGTGATACCCACTATACTTTGCATAGCTTTAACATTTCTTATAAAATCATTAAATGATTCCAAATTATATTTGGGTTTCTACTATTTTTTTAAATTATTTTTGCCTATTTTTTTCCAAAAAAGTTAGAAGTATTTTGCGTTTTAGTCATTATCTATGATAAATTAACAAATTTTAATAAATAAATAAATTAACAAATTGTATACAGGTGTCTCATGGCCAATAACAAAACAAAACAAAAAAAATATATAAAAATTCATTCGCTTTAAAATATCCTTAACTGTTAACAATTCACTCAAAGTATAAAGAATATTTTGTATTAAAAATTGAATGAAGAAGTTAGCTATGAGATATCTTATCAATTAAAGGTATTTCTTTCATTTAGGTGCAAAAATATATTTGAATGAAAAATATATTTATTCATACTTTATCAGCAAATATGTTGCGAAAAGTTCTCATTAGTTGATTAAAATTGCTAATAAGTACATAATTATAAATACATATACATTTCTTGCACAATCTTTCAAATATTACATATTTTTTACTATAATGCTTCTTTTTCTATCGCAGTCTGAAAGACCACAAATATTTCAGTAATCTTAATCCATCCTTATAAATGTGGCCTAAAGTGTTTGTTCTATCATTTATTAAAATATATTTATTATTAAAATATATAACAAGTATATAGTATTTACAATATTGATGCCGATTAATATATTTTTTATCTTAAAATACCCCCGAAAATGATTGTGTAAAATTGTATACCACTAAACTTTATTAAGAGGATTGCCATCGAATGTTTGTATTAACTTCGCTGTCATCTCCATATGATCATTATTTTCAAAAGTCTGAAAGTTCAATATGATATTTATTATATATTACATATCTCTCCTGATTCACTCTTTTATCATAAAAATAATATGACAATATTATATCTATTTAAAAATAGCCCTCTTGCCATAACTATAAAGTTATTAGTTATCGAAGAAGCTTAGATTTTCTATTTCTACAGTAGGTATCAAAATTTTTCATTGGTATTTAATATTGTGAAAAGAATTTACCAAAGTAATACGAGGAACATGTCAAGAAGTTTACAGATTTTCTATAAAGATATCCTTGCAATATATCTGAAGTCAAGGACGATATCGCTTGTACAGACATTTATATTACAAACAAATATATTACAGGTATGATATATTATTTTGCCAATTTTCTAAGAAGTAGACCATTGTTTTGTACTAGTAATAATGTTGTCTGATTTCCTGACAGAAATATTTCTGTAAATAAGTGCTATAAAATAAATGCTTTTCTGTTTCCAAACTAGATTTTACACTGAATCTATTTTTCTTTAATTTTCTAATTTTTTAAATTTTCATTCACTCTTGTATAGTATGCAATTGGTCACGTTTTACTTGAAAGGAGATCTGTACGGTTTTAGTATGAAGTGTATTTTAATGTAATTTCCATGGAAAAGTTCCTGATTTTACTATGTTGTTCAAATGACATTTTTTCCTTATCTGTTGGTTAAATAAATAATTTAATAAAAATGAAAAGATCAAATACTATATTTTTCTTTATAAAATAAGTTAATTAATTTTGTGATAAGTTTAAAATGGAAGACTGCATTAATCTATTTATTGTTTATATAAGAAGACCTTGATCTCAATTATTTTATAAGCTTTTTCCAATTTTTATAGGTATGAGTATACCTACCTTTATATATATATACATGTATACGTGTATATACAAATTCAGAGGTCAGGTGGTATGCACACAGAAATAAGAATAAACACATACTTAGTTGCCAAGCTTGCGTTGTGCTAGAGGATTATGTAGACTGTTGTGTATCATAAATTTTACATATTGTTTCACATTTTCAAAAAAGATGTTTTTGTTATCTATTTTATAAGAAATGTTAATTTCAAACAGAAGAGATTACGTTTTTATATTCATGTAATGCTTATGTCGCAATTATTCCTGGAAGTGAAATGATCAATAGATGTATGTTTCAGACATTTTGAAGATAAACTCAGTATATTTTTTTAAAACTATCCTTAGTGAAGTCATTGCCATTTCATTTTACTCCCGGCTTTGGTTCTGGACATGACCACTTGCATCCCTGTCTTTTTACACACTTTTAAGTAGCTTCACTCTTTTGTTTTAATGTATCCAAATTTAATAATCAAAATCAACAATTTCCTGGCTAATTAGAACTCTGAAACTTTCAGCATTTGTGCATTTCCTACAACAATGCAATACTTAATTGTTTCCAACATGATTTGTTTGATGTTTTGAGAGATATAATTAGCTTTCATATTTAATATAGAAAAAAGGAGGAAATAAAAACACAAACAATAGTATTTTGACGTTTCTAGTCAACTTTAAGTATTATTCAAAGAAAAAAATATTTAGTCAAATGAGTCTATTTTTGTCACCAATTGCTAAAATCCATTAATTAATTTTCTGTATAAAAGTTTCTAGTTTGTTAAAATTAATCTTGTAATCCAAAGCAAACTTTTTTTAAATAGAGATGCGAACATGGAATGCTTGTCTTACAATTATCAAATTAAGCTCGCTTGTATTATGAAAATAGGACTAACTTGCTGGTGTCCTGGAATGGGGTTCGAACCACCGACCACCACATCACTAGGCAAGCATCATGACTGGTGTAGTACCAGCAAGCTTCTCTTATAAAAGCGTATCCCCAAAATATTTTTTTGAATTGTTTGTTTGGGACGTCTTTGTTTTTATTAGTAGAGTTTGTATTTTATTTTATTTTTAAAGAATTTCTATATTCTTATTGAAATTCCTAGTTGAGAATATAATAAATTGCATTTAAATAATCCTCAATTAAATTTGAAACGGTAATAAACATCTTTAGGACATGTTTTTAACTTATTGAGCTTGTAATTGTTCTGTATGCGTTTTTAAGTTCACCTTGATTTAAAATTACTTTGGATCACTTCATACTTTACTTACTGTTTCTACTAATAAATTCATAACTGGCCTCTGATTACATTCTTAAGGACTTGTATTCTAGTTTTAAGTGAATTAAGTTCCATTATATTTTTACCTCCTAAGATTTATCTTTATTAGCTTATAAACTAATTGTTTAATTACTCTTACTTCAAACGGTTCTATTCAGGTACCTATTAACACTTTTTTTACACATTATTGTAAAGTATTTTTTATTAATGTCTCATGTAGCTAATGACGATATACATAAAATATTTTGAAATTTGTATTTTAATACTTAACATGTTTATCACTTAATATAATAATAATATACTGTATTACTCCAGTGTCTTCAATGTTTCTATGTATAATAATAAATAAATGGTGATTTCACTGGTAAATTCTATAGTTTTTTCCTGTATTTGTCGCAACCAATAATTTGTTATAAGGATTCATATCTTTTATGTTCAAATAAAATTATTCTCAATAATTTTATTAGTACGTTCTAAAAACACAATTACTCAATCAACTAATACACTGGTCAAAAAATAAAGGAGTCTCATTTACCAACGGTGACATCTATGCACTATTGTTTCATATAAATGACAAATTTTCAACCATAGATGGCGATAGTGTAGTTGTATCAAATGTGTAAAATGAGTTAAATAAATAATATATACAACATTAAAATATTTAATAATAAAACACTTGTCAACACCTCCTTTAGACATCGCCCCGTCTCACACTCTTCACCCCAATTCTTGATCTCTTTTGGTAGGAACCTTTTTGCATGTTAGTAGTGATGGGTCCGCTCTGTACTAAGTACCACAATGTAGTATTTCATAATACATATTGAAGTGTACACTTAACACGTTTGTAAGTGAACTGTACACTTCAAATTGAAGTGTGCAGTTCACTTGAAGCAGTACTTCACTAAAAGTCACACTTCAAATTGAAGTGTGACTTTTAGTGAAGTGGAACGCACGAATACTTGTAATTTCTAATAGTATAAAATTTTTGGCGGACTTTTTGGGAAGTTGATGTAGATGAAAATGACTTTTTGAAATTGTTCCCCCCTGTTGTCAGAAATAATTGTTGAATGAAGAAATGTTTGGAATCTGAAACAAACCCCCTCCCCATTGATTTGAAAATTTTGAAGTAGTATTTCATGTAGCTTGAAGTAGACAACAATGTTTAGCTTTAAATACACAATTTTGCAGACTACATTTCATGTAATTCATTGAAGTAGATGAAGTGCGTAATTTTTTGGTAGGTACCTGTTAAAAATGAAGCGCATACTTTAGTCTTCAAATTGGTGAACATGTGCGTGTTGTAGTCTTCATTCTGAAGACTACAACAATTTTTGAAGTTTTCTCTTTGCTACATGTTAGCCTTCGGTTAGATTAACACGCATGCGAGGAATATTTTGGGAAGGTGTTAGTGTGAGAATAATACTATGATTGTGGTGTGCAGTAGTATTTACATGCCAGTGTAGTAGTTGTTCTGACGGAAACAGGTACATTTCAAAACCGGTATTCTAAAAATCTTCATAAGTGGTTATACACAAACATAACTAACATTTTGTTCAAATTATTCTCTTTAAATCAATACTTTTGTGCGAGTACTAACTAGGTTATGTGTCTAAGGAAGATTCTAAAGCACTAGTTCCTGCACGGTGCCGTCTAGCTTGCATTACTGATGTGGTTCAGTCTGCTGGGACTGTGTACGCCTATTCAGGGATTTTAATTGCGAGATCCCGGTCCAGTTTACAGCATTAATTCCAAGATAAGCGTGAATAATGTACCTAAAATTTTTGGGATGTCAAAATAAGATCAAGAGTAAATGCTTTTGCTTCGGATATTTTATGTTGTATGTACAAATTATTGAAAGAGGTGCCGTCATAGTGCGTCCTGCAAGCATTTTACGAAACTGTGTTGGTAAGTTGATAGTAACTGTTCGAAGAATATTTTTTCTTCTTCTGAATGAAGGCTTGAACTTTGTGGTGACATTATTATTAAAATAAAACACAAATTACTTAGTTTTCACCACTATATTAGATTAAAAAATCTACATGTTTCGAGAAGAATGTTCTCTTCCTCAGGATTATTGTGTACTGACGATCTTAAAAGTTGAAACAAGCAAATGTGTTACAGTGAAGGAGGTACAGGTTGGCAACATACATAACATAATTTTTTCGAAAGAGAGTAAAAGACAGTACAGAATCGAGATCAAAGCAAGCCATAATTCATATTTTGTACGTGCAGTCGGATGATGGGACTGACACATAACAACTTTATCGGCAAATCTCTGAGACAACATCAAAGTCTTATCAGCGTACTTACACTGAAATAAATTTGATTTCTGAAGAAATAAAACAATATAATTAAGAGTTTTTCATGTTTTATTGTAAAAATATTTCGACATCAAATGGTCCGCTGTGTAAAAAAAATATATATTCATAAATATATACATATAGAAACTGAAAAATGTATGTAAAAAAATACTGATTGAAAAATCATTATGATAAAATCATCATTAAGTATCTCATGTTTGTCACAATAAAATTATTTCATAACATCTCTATATAACACATTTGATTTCCCTTACTTTTCGCAAATTGTTCCATTTTATTTAAAATACAATAAAATATTAATCTCATAGTTGGAGACAAATGCAACATAGAAGGAGACTACTTATTTTCTTACATATTACATTTAAATTGTCAATTTTCTTATCTTCCTAAGTCACCAACTTCTAAGACTAACCATGATGCTTAAAATATATAAAATAATTTATTTAAGAGATCACTCTAGAACCATATATTCAACCTTATCATTCGAAGCTGCCTTGAGCCAAAACTCCAGACCCGACTTGTGGCAAAAGCGGTTCAAAACTTCTCTGTCCAAACATAAGGGCTGAAAATATTTCCAAAACCCTCCCTATAATATTATTATTGAGCTATATAACAACTGTGTCTTGAAAATAATGTGAATCATATTTAACAACATTAGAATGATCGACTTTCAATTTATAATGTTTACTTAAAATTTAACAATGTTCGCTACAATTACATGTAAATACTTTACGGATGGCAGATGATTCAAATTTGTTCAGTATGTACAACATATTTAATCGATTAAATGTAAATAAATATCTGCAAAATAAACGTGATTTCTTTCCACTCTTGAAAATAAGTGAACAACAGAGCCTCCATAAAATTGCCTCATGTATCAACCCCGACCAAATATCCCGGAATCTATACACCGCTCAACAGCGGTATTTTCAAATGTCTTTAATCGGAGTTTACTCATGAATTTCCCAAAAATTGTCTTTTTATTGTAGTTATTCTATCAAAACAGAAAATAAGAATTGCCTATAGGTCCTACATTACTTGATACTATATGATGGTCATTTTCACCAATCAGGAACTTCAGATTTAACCAAAAATATTATTACAATTTACAAAATAGTGCTTCCCGTACATGATTGATAATAATGAAGCCACCAATAGTGATTGACGACAGAGTAGTAATCTTTATTGAGTCAGATAATTGTTATTGGTGTTCCGTTGTAACAATGATTGTCAACTGTGATTATCTGTAATTCGGCAAGAATTCACCGGCACGGAAATTGAGCCTCCAACTTTTAAATCACAGTTCATCGATACAATTGAGCATTACAATCAATCTTAGCTTATCTCATCATCTCTGAGAAGTGTTTGGCTTGAACATTACTGTTATATGACACGGTACACATGCCTGACAATAGATTGCCGGAATAGTACAATAAATTGATAATCAATTCACAAATATTGCTTGATTGACAATAATTTAAGTAATTAAAGCGAAACCATAATTGTATGACTGGCAAAGGATAGGATAATCACTAGTGACTGACTGCATAACTGACGTTTTTATATATGACTAATAAGAAAAACTGTTATCTTATTAAAAAACTGTTATGTTATTAAAAATCAATCAAAGAATCGCATGTCAAATTTTGTTAAATTATGTATCATCAACTATTATGAAAACAAGAGGAGCGTGTGCATGAATGCATTGACGCGAAAGCCCAAGATTCAAAGTCACCAATGGCTATCAATTTTCCAATAATTTTTACGATTTTCATAGTAGAAGCTGATCCTATACAGTAAAATATGTACGCAACATATGTTCATCGTTACGCATATATGTATTATATTTAAATTAAAATTTTTCACACATTTTAAAACATTGTTGCCAACTCTGTGAAGATGAGTTAAAAAATTTAAATATTTACAATTCTCACACTTTTATCAATGGCAACATTAAAAGCATGAATCTTCTTTTTGAGGTAGTCTTCTCAGTGAATTGAGAAATAACAATTTACTTTGTGTGCAAAATTAAAACAATGACGAGTGCAGATGATTACTAAAATTAATTGAATATCTCAATGGTAATACGCGCAAATTCAGTCGAGTAATAATTTGCAAAGATTTTTCAGTTTATATTAATTTGTTGCCAAATATGTATTTGTTAATTCTTTTTTCTTCAACACTTTTATTCCTGAATAAATGGATTCAGCCATACACCATCATCTGTATGACATTGAAATAAAACAGTAACAACTAAAATAGCCAGACTCACTCCTCTGTACTTAATTTACTGACAAAAAACGATGTTAACAATACGTGGTTCACGATTAGAACAAAATTTTACAAATGTAAAATAAATTACAGAAGTCACTTTTTGTAGACGTTTTAAAAATATTAATTTCTACAAGGTGGCGCAAAAGTAGTCACTTTATAAGATTTGTCTCTTTTACTTATCACGGCTTATGTCATTGCGCGTTTACATTTATGAAGTAAACAGAAGCAGAATACACAATGACATGAATCGCTATACTCAAGAATGCGGAATAATTATGTCAATGTTTTTGACAAATAATCTTTTGATGCGTTTAGGCATTTAGGCTCAACATGAATTTCATCTTTGATTCCTTGGCTGTGTGGTACCAGCTACGCAAATACTGTGGTGCTTAGAAACGCAATTGGGCATCAAAAGACAGTCTACTGCAAAATAAAAAATCATCGAGTGAGGACTTTCGTGCCACCTTGTATGTGTAAAAGGATACTCAAAAATCACCCCTTCAATAAAATTGATTAAATCTCATTTTGTAGTTTTTGCCTAAAATTTTTCCAAATACAATAATTAAGAAGTATATATTAAGTATCTTATAAGTATAAGTAGTAAATTCCAAAGGTCAAAGGCCATAAAAGAAAATAACAATCTATTTTAGTGGATATTACTGCACTAGTTCCTCTTCCCTTGCATTAAAATCAGTGATAAGATAAACTGTGATTTATTGTTGTGATGTTCGATGGTAAGCATGAGTGGTATCGGCATTGATCGGATTAATCTAAATTCGGTAAGCAATCACCGGTAGAGTAGAAATTAAACTTCTAAACTTTAAATCATTGATAATCACAGTTTATCTTATCATTAATCACATTTATAAATTGAATTCTTGTTTCAAATATGTTACACCAATCACATTGAATTAATATTTATCTGAACAAAAAAGCAAAAATGTATGTACTTACACGAAGATGGAATAATTTTTTAATATCTCGTGACATACAGATTTTAATAATTCATTATAAACAATTACCAAAGCTGATTTTAATGTTTTGTAACAAACTCGCTGCGTTGATTAACCAATCCTAATATGTATTGGGTTTCATCAATTTTTTATTTTTAACCAGCAGATGATACTATGTTAAGAGACAACAAATTGGACAGTTTTATATTAAAGACTTTAGTTCTCGCCGACATCTCTATTTCTATACAAAAGGTGTTATGTATTATATTAATAAAGAATAAGTTAATCAACACACTGTCAAGACTTAACGGATTGTTAAAAATGGTGATATGATAATATTTGCGTTAGCATTGCCTTGCAGACGGCAAAAAAAAATGAAATAGTTGCAAAATATTGTCTGATCGAGAGGTCTCGAATGCTGAACAAAATACATTTTGAATTTAAACGACAGAGTAGAAATTTGATAAGGCATGACACGTGGTGAGAGAAAATGCTTTAAAATAGCCATCTTATATTTTTACAAAAATATAACGCTTAGAAAACAATTTTCTACTTATTGCACTAGTTACAGACTAAGGGTCTTTATTGCTAAGATGCGGCATTCAATGTCAATATCAAATCTGATATTTGCGATCAAGAAAGCGTAATATGCAATGTTTCTAAATTATTCATGTAAACGGTAAGCTGGGGTCACATCCACCACGACGTATTTCAGCGTCAGTGTTTATCCATATACATTCACCTTTATCTTTATTCAATCTAAACAGTCATATCGCAGCGTGATGGCATTTATCAATTATGTGCGTCTTTGCTAGGAACAAAATAATATCTTCTCATAAAAAAAAGTTGTTCAAACGAGATACCTAATAGCCGATACTGTCATATACATTAAATCGGCTATTGCAACATTCAGAAATATCACTGAGCGAACATGAATAAAAATAAACAGCACAGCTCTAGTATTTTTTTTCAATAATAACGTTAAGTTCACAAAGCATTCGGAATGTGGCTGAGCGAAGAAAGACATACTTCAACTATAAATATTTCCGATTTTGGAGGTTTCGGATAATATTGATGTTACATTTAAAATTAGTTTTTAGCGGAACAGAAAAAATATTCCAGAAAGGCAAAGTATCTCTCAGAAGACTTTAGTTAGAGGTTTAAATAGGAAATAAAAATTGTTTGATAATTTGTCCATCAGAAAGAAGGCGCTTATGATAGAATGCCAATAATTAGCGCTAAATATCACTCGCTGTTAGATAGATCAAAACAGATAGTTCACCAAACGTCATTGAATCACATTGTTCACCGAGTTTCAATGTGATCGGTGTGTAATATAATAATGCAACAGATTAATCGCGGTACGCTTACTTTTATTCATGGAAAATTGAACTCATCAGATAATAATAAGCATGATAAAAATAGACAAGATGCTTATGTGCCATTATTTTTTTGTTTATAAATTAAAATGTGACATATATAAGGCACCAAGTTCTTGAAATAGTACAGTCAAACTTCGTCATAACGAGCATGGATATAAGATATCAGTTTTATAATGAGCAAAACTCTGTAATGATTTTGATTTAACGGGTGACCCCATACAATTAATTATTATTACAGCAAGCATATTGGAACAAGTTTTGGAAATTGCAAACAATATTACGTTTTTGCTTTGCTAAAAAAACAGATAGCAATGAAAGCGTTCAGTTAGCTGTCACGACAGGTTGTTTTATGACATTAAGTTGTTCTTTCGGAGACGTGACAGTGATACATAATAGCACATTGCCATTCATTCTGTAATTTCTATGCTCATATTACCCTAATTGTACTATGTCTTAGATGACTGAACTTCAATATTTTTTTTTAACAAAAATGATTGTATGCAGATAACTTTACTGCCATTTAAAAATAAAATCAGTGAGATATGAACCCTCCGTTGTTGCGAGTTAATTAATCTGTTAATCAGTCAATTTTAAAGAAAGGAGATCTACTACAGTACCTAGCTCTGATATAACAAGTAATGCCTATAACAATCAAATTTAGTGAGTCTTTTCCTGCTCCTTATAACCAAGTCCGAACGTATTAAAAAATTATGAACATTACATTGAAGATATTGCAAATTTGAGTCACCATAAATACAATACAGATTGCATTAAATTTATGCTTTTTTTTTACAATGATTACGAAAGTAAATAACTTGTAAAACTGAGAAGAATTTTTTTTATAAGAGTGAGGAAGTAACCTCGACAGAATTGATATTACGAACATAGTGGCCAGAGTCCACGGAATGAAACATAATGAGGTAAGTTTCAGAGATTTAGTTGAGATAACTCTCAGAACCGCGCACATAAGTTCAGCCTTTGATCTGGAGATAAACTCAGAAATTACCACTTTGATTGGTAGGACAATGTAGACAGATAGATGCCTCAACCAATTTGACAGCAAGACTAGCATGTTAACCAGAATTATACAACTATTTATTGTTTTCACAGCTGCGGCGGATATTCAAATTCACCCAACAGACAACTGAAATATCAGTGATGATGGACTGACATTTGAAGTACAATAAGCATGAAGTGAGGCAAGATACAAAATAAATCTTAACAATCTTATCAAATCTTAACAATCTTATCAAATCTTAACAACAAATAGTTATGCTCAAATCTCTGAGCCTTGGTAAATACCAGAGAGTTGTCTCCAAACAATGTCATGAGAGTGTAATTTCTGTTTTAGAGATTGTCTCGAGATGAAGATCTCATCCGTGGACATGGCCTATGATAATCAAAAATATTTAAGTAAGAAAAAATATGTATAAATATTAAATTACACACCTGATTAAATGATCAATAATGGTAATTACACGATTTCCGTAGATTTCAATAATTGTAAAATACATACTAAAAGAAGTATTTTTAAAAGTCACATACATTTTCAAAGATTTTTAAAAAAACTAAGTAAATTTCTATAAAAATGCATCTTTTCATTTTGTACCGTTTTGTTGAAATTTTCAACATTATTTATGTATATTATACTCTGAGCATATTTGAAAATTTAAACCTTTTTTAAAATGTGACCCGTATTGTAATAAGTTCTGTGTCGATTCGTCATCACGAGGAATCTACAAGGTTGAATTTATCGCAGGAGGAAATGTGCGGAATATAATAAAAAAATTGCACACATAATTTGTGCAGATTTTGTAAAGGAACTTGTATCAGGAAAAATGAAATGGTAAAGGATTTGTATCGTTTACAGGATGTTGGAAATTATTTATTTTTGATGAGGTGTCGGTGATGTTTAACAACCATAGTAAATGCCAATGAGCTGAACTAGGAATCAATCTTCGGATCCACCCTTTGAATGTGATATTTTGAGTAGATGAACATGAACAGATGCAAAAAAAGACTCCAAAAACTACAGAATTTGAACATTGTTGCGATTATGATTAAGATTCATGTGAAAAGTTTGCAATGAAATAGTAAAATATGTTTGATATTATATTATTTACGTAATAAATTTTAGGAGTGATTTTTGTAAAGAAATTTCCATTAGATTTACACAATAAAAGGATATGGTTCAAGTATTTTCATGTTACTTCACTGTCAACTTAACCTAATCTAACCTAACCTATGATCAACCAATGGAAGATGACATATTTGAAGACTTTATGGCACGGAAATGACATAAGTGGGAAAAAAAGAGCTATCATAGTCTCTAAAATGTCAATGTAAACTGAGGATTGAATGGTTTAGAAGTAAAACTGCCACTATAAAATTGACAAAAATAAATAGTGATGTGTTTGAAAATGATTTTCTGGCAATAGTGACAGTTTTGCAATTGATAAATGCTCTTTATAACGTGTCTGTGTTTATAAGCATTATATCCAAAGCATATCAATATTAAATCTCCACTCTGGCTATAAAATCACTTACATTTATCTCAATTTTGATTCTGAACTTAAAATTTTCTAATTTCTTTATTTATTCGGTTACGGACTACATATAACATAAAAAAATAATTTATTTTTAGAAGTCTTTATCAGATACTCACTTAATTCATAAGAAGTAAATCAGACATGAAAGTGCAAATCCAAAGATTGATTATGTAATTCGGCTGTTTCATATTTTATAAGTAAAAAGTTTTTAAAAAATATACAAATCTACTAAAGAGGGAATATTTGTGTACACAGTTTACGCATGAAAATGTCAGCCTGTAGAGAAATCAATACATCCCGAGTAACAATATAGGACATTTTCAAAAAGATAAATTACAGAATCTAGGGAGACATGGAGGAAACATTTGATGCATTCCCTTACGAGGATCAGGGTGGAATTGAATGCGTCTATTCCTCGGGAACCTTCCATTGCAAGAGCTTTCCAGTTTTGTAAAGGGTCGCCAGGGTGGAGTTTATCAGCCCCTCGCGCTCCAACAGCAGATACCTCCTGTACAGTTGCAGGGCGGTCCGTGCGTCCTCGATAGAGTCGTGGGTGTCGCCCTGGATCTTAATATCTGAAAAAATCATGTTCATATCAGTACACAAAGAAATCTGCCATTTTACTGCAACAATAGGGATGAAACGAATATAAATTAAGCAACCACGAGATGATAAAAATCACTAATCTTGGTAAGTTATTTATACAGGGTGTAACAGAGCTAGTCCACAATACTTTACAGGTGGATTCCTGCCTTGATTATGAGTCAAAATGTTCACAAGCAATCATAGTTATGGAGTTATGTTCTCATATCATCAAATGTCGTGTCTATTTTTGAGTGTTAGGATAACAGTCACATATAATAATCTTGCTATTTAAGAATAAGGCGGATTGTTTGAAATCCTATTATTGAAACGTTGAATGTGATAATTTTAAAGTCCCTTGGTGGCTGTCAAGTAATGATGGTATTTTAACCGGTGACACACTAACCATTTTTTTAGGTTTGCATCGAATATTAGCAACTAATTTTTAGCCATTCGACGGGAAACCATCAGCACTAGCAACAGTTATATTTTAGTTACTAATCATCAATACAATCAATCAGATACAAATTCCAAATAACTGTACCGAAAATATCCGGTTAAAATAACAATTTGACCATTGCTACTGTCAAGTGGAATATATAAAAATGTTGATTTTAGAAGTACAACAAGTATTGGTAAGGTCTGGAGATTAATCTCCCTCTAAGTACCGTTGATTTGATCACTAAATAAGAAAAAAAACCATTGATTTTTGCATTTTTAACCAATCAAATAATCCGATTTTGTAAAAATCTATGCTTCATTCTTAATTTTTACTTTAATACTGACCGTACTGGCCCGGCCATACCGTGAACCTGCCCTTAGGAAAAATAGCAGTGGGAAATTTGGCTTGGTTGTGTATAACAGTGCCTTAGAAGATAACATCCCAAAAGACCACGCATATAAAATAAATTGAATAAATACAAGGGTTTATTGGATGAAATCTCCAAAAATGACTTTAAAACAAAAAAAAATATGTGATGGAGCTGGGAGCAAGAAGGCTGCCAGCTATGGAATGCAATCCCGATCCCACGAGATCGGGATCCCGCAAGATCTCGTGGCATTTTACGAGGTCAATCACAAACCGAAAAATCAGACGAAATTATCGGGATTGATCAACATTTTTTATGTATTGTATGTTTAATTGTGTTTATAGAGCTTTCAGTACCTACACTTATGTTCATGTCACATTCAATAATGAAAATAGCTTTGAATAATATTTGCCGTATTTTATCAACCTAACATAGTAATAAAAACTACTACTAACTCTACTACATCGACTGATTGATGCTTGGAAAAATGCCTCCAAAAACTTTGATGCAACGATTAATAATAAACATTTTATTAAAATTGCTGATATAAAAATGTATTGTCGTTAATTACTATTCAGCTTTATAAATAAAAAAAAAACACAAAAGTATTCGGGATCCCGATCCCTAGGGATTGGAAATTCTAATCTCGAGGGATCCCGAAAGGGCAATCCCGACTTGGGATTGCATTCCCTACTGCCAGCTTGTCCGTTGTTGACAGGTTCTCTTTGCAGACATCTCTTCCTTGCCCCGCGCGGCCGGGGCCCGCAAATCCGACCCGGATTTGCGGGCTCTCTGATCCCTTTCTGGTGATAAAAAGTGGTTCACGAACACGCTTGCTCTGCACACTAGCGCGCATTAAGTTGCTTATGGCAGGAAACAGGTTAGGAAAGTTAATGTCAAGTACAAATTTGAAGACTTACCTAATAAATGCCACGCTAGAAACTTAAGTGACACCATTCTATGATGGGGCAGGTGGAACAACTGAACAGTGTCAATCACTTGCTTCGGTGGCACAACCAAATTTATTACCCTGCAATATTCATTTCATACATTCTATCACGGTTTCAAAAGTTGCATGTTAATGACAAGAAAATTATCAACATTCCACAAATGCACAATCTAATAACAACTGAAAATCGGAATATGTAAAAACAGATAAAGAACAAGTAATCTGAATCTAAAATAAATAAATATCTACGTGATTTTGAAAGGATTTATTACACGGCCAATGTAAAAATGAAATATTCTCAAATTTGTTTGAAAAACCATGAAATAAAAAATAAATAAGATAAATTATAGATGTTTCACATAGATGAAGTTATTTATATGGGAAAGTATGGAAATCTTTACTGGGTGTCCACAGGGCTTAAGACCCGTCTTAAGTGATCACTTTAAACAGTGTAACATTCACTGCTTCCACCCAAGAACAACCACTCATCTATCAAATTTTTGAAAGCTGCATATCTGTTATTTATGCAACTTATTTAACATATTTGATAACCGTGCAATTGGCATGTATGGTTGAAAATTTGTCATTCCCATAAAATAGTATATAGATGTCGCCACTGGTAAATGAGACTTCTATATAAACAGAATGTGCCAGAACTAGCGGCAGAAATTTGGCCGGTGATTTCTGCCTATGTTGAGTCTAAAATTTTCAAGCAACCATGACCTAATTAATATCAATAGTAATCAAGATATGCGACATCAAAATTTGCATTTTCTTTTCAATATTTCTGACTTATTTTATGCAAAACATACGACTATATAGACATTCACATAACAGTAATTTATATCAAATATGAAAAATTCATTCCATTTAATACAAGTCAAATAAAATGATAAAAACCTTCCAATTCCAATTGGAATTTTACAGGGTTTTTATTATTTTATTTAACTTTTATTGAAACAAATGAATTTTTCGTAGTCAATATAAGTTACTGTAATGATACTTCAACGATTTGTAAAAAAGAAGTCAGAAATATTGAAAAAAAATGCAAACTTTGATATTGCATAACTCATAACTAGAATAAAACCCCGTTAATTCAAAATTTGCTATAATTCGAAATTTTAAAAAGCCACAAGTCCCAAAATGCTAATTTTATAATTCGTAATTCAAAATGATTTTTAGGCCCTTGCGCAATAAATCAATACGTTTTTTTTTAAATTTGACGAAATTGAAAAAATATTTTGATTTTTTTGCAAGTGAGAACACCAAATACATATATACTTTAGTAATATAAATGTTGCGGTCTTCGTGTTAGCATTATAAATATTGCGTTTTCAAAATGATTTGTTGAAATACATATATAAGAATAGACGTTTTTCACTAAATTAAAGACATTTTTCACGAGTTTTACGATTTTTGGCGCATTTTTCAAATTTTATTTGTAACTTGAATTTCGATTTAACGGGGTTTTATTGTATTGATATTATTAGGTCATGGTTGCTTGAACATTTTAGACTCATAATATAGGCAGGAATCTACCGGCCATGTTTCTGCTGCTAGCTCTGGTACACCTGTATATATATTTTTCGACATACATTACAAAGAAAATGGCTTCATAGTAAAAAAAAATACATGTATAAAATAAAATATAAAATAAATTAGAATGGAAATTTTTTAAACATTAATAAATATGAATAAATTCAACGTACCTAAAGTCATTTTTCAAACCATGACCGACAAATATAATCCCACTATCCACCAGGCACCTCAGCTTCTGATACGTGCTCTTGAGAGTAGTGAGGTGCTTAGAACTGAAATTCGCATCTAAATCCCCGGGCTTAATGCCGGAGAACTTTGTCAAATAATCCACAACCTGGTACACGGATGGTAAAAATAATAAATATGTAAAAGGACCATTTTGTAAAGACCACTATAAATAAACAAACAAATGAAACATATCAATGAAATGGAGGCAAATTTCTTATGGAGAAAATATACACAAAAAAATTTGTCTACAAAATGGAAAAGAAAAAAATTGTATAAACTGTGTTTGTTACATTTCCATAGATATGAAGGGAGTTAATCAGAAGTGTGAGTATACCTGTTCTTGAGTAGAAATATAATCATCTATAAAAGGGGTTCCTTCCAGAGGACCTTGTCTGAAAAAACGTAAACATAAATATTAAAAATATAATATCTCCGTGGCTGTTTAACTTTATATGGATGTGTGAAAGAACTACAATGTACATTACTATAGCGAGAATGAGCGATTTAATTGTATGCTGTTTACTGTACATGGATGATTAGCCGGTCGTATGCCGCCTGTCCGTAACACGGAATGTACGCTGTCTGCCGCGCAATTTTGCACACGATTGCTGTTTTTTTAGGTATTTTTTTGAGATGGTTATATTCATGTAAAAATCAACAATAATCGCTTAGAATTATTTAACTTATTCAATAATTATGAAAATAAGTAACAAAATTTACTGTCAGAAACGTACGCACATGTTTATCGAATAAAATCATGGAAGCAATAACACTAAAGATATTGCATTTCAATGTTTTCCTTCTAAATATATCAAAGAATATAAAAATACTTGATTTTAACAATTTTTTATTAAAAAAAACCTCTTCTTTTAACAGATAAATAACACAATTAATGCGCGGTTTGAAGACAACATTTGAAATGATTTTTTGTCCGGTTTACCCAGCAAATGGGGTTACTTGACGAATAGAATTTGTTCATTCATTCAAAAACTTGAGATACAACCAATAATAAGCTTAAAAACCCGTAAACAGAGGTAAAATTCGCATACTCCGGCATACAGAGGGTACAAAAATAGTCGCGTAGATCTACGCTCCGGCATACAACCGGTTAATGGCAAATAGCGAACAGGACTAACAGAGTCTAGTAAGCAGGATGTATGATATGATATATGTAAGGAAAGTGACCTTATTATTAATGTTTTAGCAAGTCAAAAGTTATGGTACTCGGGAGGAAGGAATTTAAAACCACGTGTGAAATACTAGTAGGCAATGAGTGATTGCAGCAAGTAGATAGATGAGTTTGTGTATTTGGGAAGTATGTTCGACAGAAGAGGAAAGACTGATAAAGATATCGAGAGGAGGGTAACTGCAGGGAATAGGGTGAATGGTGCTTTGAATACAATAATTTGTAATAAAAATATGTCTACTGAGGCAAGACACAATGGTTCTGGCACCAACACTGATGTACGGAAGTGAAGCCTGGAGCTGGCGGAAGAGGAAAAAAAGCAGACTGAATGCTGTAGACATGAAATGAGAGAAAGCGATTCTTACCCCCTAACGCAAGTAATTCTAGCTACGGCCAGATGACTGGGGCGCACCGTAGAAAGCCTTCCGTCACTGCGAAGCTCCGCTTCTCCCTGATTCAGGGTCACAAACTCCGCATCCATGCCAACCAGTTCACCTGCACATGATAAAACAATCATCAAAGCGATTCTTGGTTCATTCAGTATGCTTTATTTAACTCAAGAACACATTCATAATTTATTACCTTTCTTTGGCATTTCATGCAAAGCAAGCGGAGTGAACGCGTCGGTGGTCTGGGAGCTTCCGACCTTTCCGAATACGTTCTTATTCTGTTGCAGGGCAGAACCGTTGTTGGTGTGCACCGGATCTCCACTACTGCTCGTGGTGGGTACCTTGGTGGAATCACTCTCGTAGAAAAGTACGCAAGGTATCTTCCATTCCAAGTTGAACCAGTTCACTTCCGAGGCAGATATAGCAGACACGCTGAAAATATTATAAAACATTCAATAATAAAAATTAAAAAGCACAAGACTGTACACTGGAGCCTTTTTTTTCATTTCATTGCTGATGAATTGGCGTTTATAAGACAAGAATAGACATTTGATTGATTGAAACATAAACTTAATACAAATAAATTAGGATAATATGTAACAAGCCTCTCGGCCACTACCTACCTCGCTAGATATATAGAAATATCTGTTCTGAAGTAAGTAGCTTTTTTTTACATTTTATCCCCTTAGATCGACATCTCATATTTATTTTGATAGAAAGTACAAACAGTAAAAATCAAGAGCAAAAAATATTTAAATATATAAAAGTATTTTGCGAAATGCAGGAAAATAATGGAATAAGTGCAAATGATAGTTATGTATTTCTTATCAAAACAGCGACTTTCATATTGATATACAAAAGCACTTGATTTTATTCAATATTATTTTAATTTAAATCAAAAAATGCCTTATCAACCAAGTCGGTTCAAAGCTTTCTTTAGGATCTGGAACCAAATAAATCACAAGGATTCTTGGAAAGAATGACAGAGGCTGCAATTCCTGGATTATACTATATCTGGTTACGCAAGTCTAAAGAACGGAATAATTTGAGAGTTTCCGATGCCTCTGAGCGTACAAAATGAAATATTTATGAATTATAAAAATGTCGCCCTAAGGAGGAAGGGAGATGATAGAAGAAACAGTGAACGTGGCCATGATGTAAAGGATCCTTAAACCAGCCAACAAGGAGTCGTAAGCCCTGTGGCTTTCATCGCTCCCTTGTTTCATGTGGTGGGCCTGGGTTTGAGGTCTCTCTGGCCACATTCTGGTGAGACCATGGAATAATTTGATGACCATGAGTTAATTTTTCCATAAATAAAATATCATAACGTAGAACAATTCATAAGTTTATCGAAATATTTTCACAATACTATTTCATAGAGAAGATTTATTTTTTTATCAATGCATATTGGTCTGTCTCTTGCCCAAATCGGTAATATTAGGTTTGCAAGTGACGAATTATTACAAAAAAATGTGTAGTGATGGATATAAAATATAGGTGATCTTGCATAAGTAAAGAAGAAACAAACCTGAAATCATTGAAGAGATACCACTGAGGCTGGCCGTTCTGCGGCACTTTATTGTGCACCTCGTCTCCGTGCATCTTCACCAAAGAAACAATGTTCTTCTGGCTATCGTCTATATAGCACACAACTGCGCTCAGCGAATACTGCTTGGACACGGTGTCCGGAGACGTGTGATTCGTGGGGTCAGGATACTCCTCCTCCGCCGAGCCATTCACTCGGAGCGGGCTAGACCAGTTGTTGTGATGGTTTGATATGTCGATCTGTATAAAATGATACAATATTTGAAAAAATGTCTGACACTCGGCCGTATTCCGAAAATAGCAATATTGGGATCTTAAGATTGTTATCTCAATACTTAAGAGATGAGAATAAAAAAATAAATAAACGAGACATAGGTTCGAGGATATAAATCCACGGATATATATCACAATATTTATGGCTTGATTTTTATTTTCGATATATATCCAAAATAAATTTCTGCGGTCGTTAATAGATGGCGCTAGCTGCATTTAAAAAAAATCCTACATTTTTTTTTAAATATCTGCGGTTGTTATTTTTTTATATCTGCAGTCGTTACTATATGGCGCTAGTAGTATTTTAAAAAATGTAACGGTTGTTTTATAGTTTAATTAGTTTCATATACATAATCTGTTTTTTATTTCACACAAAGAAACAAACACCCATAACACTACATTAGAAAGAGCAACTTTTATAACTTATAATAATTAATTAGCTTTTATAACTTATAATACGACTTATAATAATTAATTAGCACACTAATTAGTGTGCAATTCATTTATTAAATAAACAATAATTAATTCACGTATTAAAAAAACAAACTTCCTAATTATTTCGAGTTTGTATGTGTGCAAAAAAGGAGAAAAAAGTTTGGATATATATCCAATTTTTGATATATATCAAAAATACGATATTTTGTATAAAAATGAGATTTTTTCGAACCCTGACACTTCACAATAATTTATGTATATTTCATCGAAAACACAGGTGATTTTGACAAAAATTAATGCAACATTGGTCAAATACACATATTTAAGAATATTTTGAGAAAACACATTTGTTGAGTGGTGTAATGTTTTGAAAGCTTTGTTAAAATTAAAATAACAATATATTTCTCTTACCTGTAAAAAATAGAGCACTGTTATTTTCATGTGTTGATTGAGAGAGCAAATTTTCTAACCTTGGTTTGATCTTTAACCCTGTCGGTCCTGGTGATGCTCAGCTTACCGCTGTGAGGGTCCAGCTTGGCCAGCATCTGGTGGGGCAGCCAGGGATGCTGCCCGTAAAGGTGAGGCATGGTGCGTGACGGCCCCGGGTAGTGAGATGATGACGTTTGCAAAGGGATCTGTGATCTGTTTGGCGGACTGGAATTAAGGAATGCTGTTAGAATAGGGTAATTTCACATTTTACAGATATCTATGAAAATATATTAAATAGATTCATAAAAATAAATTATATTTTGTAACTCAGTTTGGATGGTGTGGGATAATGTATTCATTCATAATTTTTATAATAAGAATCATAAAAAATTTGATTCCATTAAAATGCGATATGATGTCACTTTGCAGGAATTATAAAGCACATACAGTGAAACTCGCTTAATAAATTCACTTTTAATAAGTTTTCCTGCTAAATAAGTTTAAATTCTGTGGTCCCGAAAAAGTCCCATACAAATCCCATATTTTTTTTTAGGCTTAATACGTTTCCCGCTTATTTTCGTTTCTCGCCTAAGTAGTGAAAATATTTACTGCCGAACTCAATTTATTCATACAAAAAAAACTTCATAATATGTTTTTCGGAAGACGAAATTTTGTTCCAACATTCCTAAAAATGAAAAATGGGCGCAATAAAAATTAAGTGGTTTTGGCAGCGTCACAAATGTTCTAGCCGCTGAAAAAACCCTGTAGTATTTGAATAGGCTAATAAAATAATATTTAATGAATAAATTTATCCGGCGATTATTTACGATAATTTTTTATATAGTCGCCTAAACGAAACTGTTTTCATTTAGGATGTATTTTTTCGAGGAAACAATCGGGAATATTAATAACGTAATATCTCTTATCGTTTTCTAAGGCCGGTGTCACACTAGGTGTATCATCCGTCGCGTCTTTGACGCCGCGGAATGCCGCTACTACGCGGATCATCGATCGTTCCGCCGGCGTCTGTTCGTTTCCCCGCTCGCGGAACTTACGTCAACGTAAAATCGGTGACGTCACGTCTCGTGTTTTTAATTGCAACGCGCCACATTTGACAGATTATCCGCACGTGTGTTTGTTCTCCGCGCGGTCCGCCGCGGAATATAGGTACTATGTGACTGCTAAGAGCCTGTCCAGATGACACGTTTTACGCGCGAGTGCACTTGCTTGTAGACACTCGCGCGTTCTCGAGATACTGGTGCTACATACATCCCGTCCAGATACTGACGCGCGTTTGCTCACTCGCGCGTAAAACGTTTTTAGACGAGTTTTTTTAATATAAAACAGAGTTTTTAATAATTGTGGAGTCATTGATTTTGCCATATGCGCCAACATCTACTGAAATAAAACAATAATTTGCATATCTGGATGCAATATAAATTGAAACGCGCGAGTGGTCTCGCGCGTAATACGCGGTATCTGGACGCAATAAAAATTGAAACGCGCGAGTGGTCTCGCGCGTAATACGCGGTATCTGGACGCAATAAAAATTGAAACGCGCGAGTGGTCTCGCGCGTAATACGCGGTATCTGGACGCAATAAAATTGAAACGCGCGAGTGGTCTCGCGCGTAATACGCGGTATCTGGACGCAATAAAAATTGAAACGCGCGAGTGGTCTCGCGCGTAATACGCGGTATCTGGACGCAATAAAAATTGAAACGCGCGAGTGGTCTCGCGCGTAATACGCGGTATCTGGACGCAATAAAAATTGAAACGCGCGAGTGGTCTCGCGCGTAATACGCGGTATCTGGACGCAAAAATTGAAACGCGCGAATGGACTAGCTCTAAATTCGGTTGCGGATTTGACGCGACAAAAGAAACGCATAGTGAGGCGCCGGCCTTAATGAGTTAAAATTTAGATAACTTAAATAAATTTCTTTTAAAATTAAGGTTTGCACAGAGGTAGTGACATACCTACATAAGTTTTATCATGGTTCCCTTTAGTATGGTTATTAATAAAATATTTTTTGACAGTGCTAAATTTTTTTTGTTTTGGTGGTTTTAATTGTTTTCTGACCCTCAGGTACTATTCACATAGGTAATATTTTACAAATGTATATATTTACCTGCTAATTTTTTAAAAATAAAATGTCCTTAAATTGTCGTATCGTAAACGGAAATTCAATTAAAATACAAAATTAGAAAGTGTAAATAATATATGAAAAAAATATTGAATCACTGTTAATATGTTTTCACGCTTAATAAGTTTTTATTTGCTGGTCCCTTGAAAAACGTATTAAGAGAGTTTCACTGTACCTAGAACTAAAAGTATTATATAGTTGTTTTTTTTTATGAACCTGTATTTTTGTTATAAATTGACTCCCTGAAACTAACCTAACCAGTCATGTGTTTCTGGAGTGTATGTTCACATTTATGAATTTAATTAACAATAAAGTTACGTCTTTTTTTCAACTATCACTACCCAAAGAAATAATGTATCTGAAGGGGTTTTATATTATCATAGAGTGCGCCATTACAAGTTCAAATCCGACATTCTCCTAAATTGTGGATGAAAACTTAACGCCAAACATAGCTAGGGCGCATCTAATTTATGTCTTTCCAAATTTTGGATAAAAATTCAATAGCATATAATTATAGCAAACTAGGGCATTGACATCCAATTTGTCTCTGGATTAGAAAAATGGTTTTTCTCTTTGAATCGCCTGAGTCTTTTAGGTCTAATGTAAAGAGCCTCATTCTATATCCTAATAACTAACGTGAAATTGCTTGTTATGGAAGTTATAACCATTACTTATTTTAAATATATACTATATCTATTTTCCTTTGGTTTAAATCTTTTTAGATTTTATTAATTTTATTGATGCTGTTGAATTCAAGCTCAATTTAATATATTCTATGTACAAAGCCGATTGGCATTGATTTATAATAAATAAATAAATATTCTGCGGTGTTTCTATGACCTTTCTAATCCCATTGCAGAGTCCATCAAAAGGGCTGATGTCTTGTTATATTTGTTGATGATGTGGTTAAATATTGGTTTTATTCTGAATGGTCGTGAAAACCTAAATACATTTTTAATATTCTTACTATTCTCAAACTAAGTTACCCTGGTATGGGAAGCCAGCATCTTGCCCACTGGACTTCTAGGGCTGCATATGTACTTACCAAGATGGTACCTGGATTGCTTTTCTTTTGTTCACGGCGATTTTGGAATGCAACTCATAAATTTCTATGAGATCTTATGGAAAAATGTGATCTGATGTGTTTTATTGTTGTGTGTCGCACTTATGAATGTAACTCTTGCACAAAGAGAGCTCTTAGTGCACAATAATTGTCAAAGGAATTTGCAGAGAAAATTTGGGAGCCTGCCATTATTTATTTTTTTTATTTAGAAAAAAATGAGAGACCTGAAGGATCTATGAAAATTTTCCTTATAATTCATTCTGTACATCTCCGAATGAGGTAAAAATAGATTATGAATTATAAATAAAATAAAATTAGTCGAGGAAAGAACTTTATTAAAAACACAAAGTTATATGTTTCTTTCCGTGGAGGAGAATCTGTTTTGATATCAAAAAAGATTGACAGGTCATGTTGCATATCTCGCCTTGCAGTGCACTGGAATTACAAATTAAATTAACACTATACCCACAGGAATATATTTTAATCTAAATAACCCATAATTATTAAAAAATTACCAATAAATTCTGATACAGGATCATTTTCCCCCTCTGCCCTCATAGTTCCCGTGATTTCTTCATTTTCAACCATTGGTAAAACCAGCTGAACAAATTCAGGGGTGTACGGAGGAGCAATAGCATCTAACACCTGTAAATTTTTAACATTCCTACATATTTTAATACCAAATTCATGTACATTACATATAATTATCAATTATACTTAATAATAATGGTTATAATTGTATGTAATTTACATCAATTGAATGTAATTGTACATGAAAAATTATTGTTAATTCGAAATTTAAGCGACCAGTTAAATGAAAATTCAAATTATGCAAAAGCCCATTTATATATATATAAAAGAGGTAAATTTTCTCGGTTATCCAGCGTCAGTTGGCCCCAAGAAGGACCATTGTACTCCCGACGTTTCAAACAGATCACACCGTTCATCTTCAGGGGGGGGTGACTTGTCACTAAAGTGTCGCTCTTACACGTTCATGAAAACACGTTTAAGGCTGACAGCTCAGAGCCAAGTAAATTCAGTTAGAAAAATTTGGTGGTTCTTTGTTTGCATTACTTCTTAGAATTCTGTCTGTTTTTGGGGGGTTTGGCAATTTGTTCGGCACTAATGAGTTTTTAATGTCTGTGTTAATTAATGGTGGGTGTAATTGAGCCAATTAGACCGATTAAAAAATCGATTTTTAAATTTTTGCATTTTCTTAAAGCTCGAGAGGTCTTAAGAATTTCTGGTGAAAATTTCAAGCCAAAATTCATAAAAATAACAAAGTTATAGCTGATAATAGTGGCATCTCTTTGTTTATTTTCATATATTGCTCAATTTTCAAATGCATTTTATTAGAAACCATGTTTTGAACATCGGTGATCAAAATATCTCGGCAACCACTGAACCGATCAACTTGAAATTTCAAGTGGTTATTCTATACATAATCATCTAGTCTTTGTCGTAGGAACATAATAAACCCTAATTTTTCCCTAAAAAACGCTATTTTAATTTTAAACACTCATTTTGTCAAAAATCTATATTTTCAAAAACCCCTATATTTTTATTTTATTTTATTTTTTTATTATTACATATAAAAATAACAAATACAAAGGATAAACATACAATATAATATGCCATTTTTAAGACCCTACCAAGCCACTTTTTGTGGCTTGTTGGTAGTGATCGATTTGCTCATCTAGAAACATAATAGTTAAAAATTTGTTGATATTTATAATTAATATTTACAATCGGAACAACTTATCTTTAAGCATAAGACTAAATTATAGTATCAATTTTGATAATCTTTTTGTTTTTTTTCTTACTCTGATGTTTACAGATGAAATTGGGAGTGGTCACTGTGGAGGACCTTTTTTTTTCGACAGTGGTCAGCAGAAGTCGATAAAACCCATGAATTTTCCGCCAATGTTGAATATTTTTTTTACACATTCTTAAAAGTATGTACTTTCATGTAGAAATGATACAAATATCATAATTTATAAAGGTTTTCTTTTAAAAATTCTCAAAAATGGCCTGCTTTGTAGGTAGACATTCCCCCTTAATGGCATTTGATTGACCGGTTTAGAGCCATTAAGGCTAACAATCAAATTAAATAAAACCCAAGAATCTTAAATTCAACATATACATACATGTATTGAGTCAAATGAATTAATGTTGACAAATTATGTATACTTTTACTATGTTCTAAAAAATATACACAAACTGAGAATGTTATAAAATAAATAAATTACCTCAGTGACAAAGTATCTTATAAGTGAGATGTCAGTGTCGTCTCGCTGCCAGCAGTGTTTGATATACTTTAATACAGGAACCACGCATCCACGACTGAGGAGGTTAACCATTCGATCCAGAAGCATTTTTCGCAATTCCAACTGAAGTAAAATAATTATTTTGAATATTTAGCACAAGTATGCACTGAATATGATGAGATTATACGGAATGGTTAACAGGAGAGTCAAAGTTGAAAGGAAAGAGATACTCTCACACATAGCATTGTCTGTACACAATAAATAATAAATTACTAATAATAAAATTTAAATTACCTGCACAAGAATTTCGAGTTCTTCTTGTGGAGTCTCAAACAACTGCACAAGAAGCTGCAATAGCTGATGGTGCAGCAGCGGGTGCAAACCAGCTACTTCGTCCAGCAAAGCGAGGTGCAGAGGGCAGTGCTCTGTACTCAGCTTGAAATAAGAGGGTTCCAGGACAGTGCATTGCACCCACCTGATGATGCCCACACCCACCACAGGGAACCTGTCATTTGACGTGCATACTAATTATATTTTAGGAAAATAGATATTGATGGATACCTAAGTGACCAATAGACTTATTATATACGAGGGCTGTGAGATAAGTACCCGTGCTTAACCCTGATGGTGCTCATCATCATCCAAGTCGGTCTCTCATGACCTCCCGCCCTCTTCACTATTCTCCTCCATCTTTCCCGGCATCCTGCAGATCTTAGTGCTGTCACCAGAAAAGTGCCTATAGCTTTTTCCACTTGGTAGGTCCAATGGATGGGGGATCTTCTTCTTCGATCCCTGGCGTGACCCACCACGACAAGCTTCTCCAGCTATCTTCTTTTTTGGCAAGATGTCCAAAAAAATTGAGAATTTATACCAGGCAAGTGAGTTGAGAGTCTCTGCTTGATTTTGAATATGTGTCTCCAACATTACATCTCAAAGGCATCGATCCGCTGCCTCTTTTTTTGATTTTAAAGTCCACAATTCCACACCATAAAGCCATATGGCCAAATACCTGTATTTGATTAAAAGGGCCCAGGCTGTCGGATTGAGGTGAATACGGAGGACATGATCAACAAAATTCATAATATCATGTTAGCATTGTAAAAATCTCAATTGAGTGCAAAATATCCTACATAAAAATTGGGCATGGGAAAGCTATCGATGAGATGGTTGCCGTGAGATGGTTTGCGCACGGTGGAATGAAAAAGGAATCACATAACTTTGGAGCGCTGTTTGGACATATTAGTGCAATTTGTTTGAAACCAAAAGAGTTTCCACTGTCTTTTCGTTACTGTTCTCGAAACATGGATCAATCAATACACACCAAAAATGAAATAACAGTTAAAACACTGGACTGGTCACCTGGTAAACCTGCTGCAAAGATAGAGAAAACGGGTACTTGTCATATAGCCCTCGTATACCAATAATCTCATCTGAGGAACTTGCATCATGGTGCCTTCTGGTTCAGTTTTATAGTAGGGAATCACGTAAAACACAAGCTTAGCATTCATACACATTTGTTATCCATCATGTGAATGTGATGAGTCATAATATGTGTATGATTTTATTACTTGTGTTAGCTTCTTTTTACAGCTGTAATTTTTTTCAAATGACCGTCTGTTATGTCCAATAGTACTTTTTAAAATTTAAATTATAATAAAAAGGGAATCACCACGTAGTGGGGCTAAGCTGCCCCAATACAGGCTCGGTCTCTTTGCGAGTTTATAAAACTCCTTAGAGCAGGCATTCCTTGAGGTGATCGTCCAGAAATGTGAGCGGAATTCAGCGGCGACAAGCATTTTTTCTCACAGCTTCTATACTATTTTGTATCACATTTTTGTATGAAAAGGTATCAATTTAAAATTTTATTTATTTAGTTTCATATATTCTAAATAAATATAGTTTTATAAAACGACATTTAATAGTAAATTATTTTATCTATTAATAAATCACCAAACCAACAATGTTTTAGAACTGTAGAAAATACAGTCTGTATGTGACTGTATGGACTCGTGAGATGTCTTTTTTTCAATAATGTTACAAAGTAAACAATTAACTTTAATAAAAAAAAATATTTGTAAATCTGTAAATTACTTTTCTATATATATATATATATATATATATCCCGAAATTCCAAAGTCTAATATCTGTATTGTATTGTTTGCATTTATTCAATTATCCTTGTTATTTCCAATATTATGTATTTTAGAGTAAACATTTAATTACCTTTTCAGATATTATAATTGTAAAACAACTACCTGTATTGATTGTATTATTATTCATGTAATTTCACCAATAATTTTCACTAAAATGTTCTATGTGTATCGATTGATAATGGCATAATCTGCCGAAGGTCCTGTATAGGAAAAAAATATTTAACTCTAAAAATCATGTTTGATTTTGTTAATTTTTAAAAATTAAAATAAAGTACTTTACAATAAATAACAGTTAAAAAATAAAGAAATTAAAAATGTTCTTAGGTATTCATGTCCGTTTAGAATTTGAGGTTTGAGTTTTCTGGGATACTATGCCTTGTTTCTAAAATCTTTTTGGCCAATGTTTCAGATCCCACTGAAGAGTTCATTATCATTATGCAAAAAAATGGGAAATGTCAACAGTAAAGATAATAAGCGACAAAGTTTGCATTTTTTTCAATATTTCTGGCTTCTCTGTAAAACGTGAGAGTATCATGAAATTAACATACCTATACTGAATAATAGAAATACCTTCGCTTTGATACAATTCAAATAAAATGGTTAAAAACTTGGTTCATATTTATTTTTCTTTTTTTTTTTTTAAATAGAGATTCGAACACGGAATACATGTCACATCAATATTCTTAAAATTTTCAAACTAAGCTAAACGCTTGTGCTATGAAAATAGGAGTAACTTGCTAGTCTGGAGTGAGGTGCGAACCCGCGACCTTTGGATCACGAGGCGAGTGTCCTAACCACAAGACCAACAAGCTACTCTTATCTGGTTCTTCTGTCTATTATTATTCATATCTGGCTCATATTTGAAATGAACTTTTAAGGCGGTACATTCACTGCAAATGCATATTTCGGTGTTTTTTACGAAAATGTGGGTTTTTATTATTCATTTATATCACAATTTAAATGATATTGCATTTTTTTTAGGGCAATAACTTAGATAGAACCTTTGTTTTTATATAAAAGTAATAAACTGAATATTATTCACAATAATTAAGAAAATATAGGCATCAATCCACAGGCCGCGGCAAAAAAAAAGTTTTTAATGTTCTACGGCGAAGAGACGTGTGTTAAATATTTGTATGTAAGCATAATATGTTTTTTAATACGTATAAAGTTTACTTAATTATCTAGAATCCGTATGTAGGAAATTAAGAAATATATTATATTTATAAAGTTATTATGTTTCAAACATGCAGTAATTTTGATGATTTTCAAATCTTGTTTAATCATATAAAAATATGATTTCAAACAATATATTGTATCTATATTCGCACTTTGAGTCTTCATTCACTATTGAAAAGCTACATTTTTTATTAAAAACCGTTAATTATTATTTTAATATAAAAATGCTAAAGTATGAAAAACGACATCCTCATACGTCAAAATGCCGTTCATATGCCGTCTGGCCACAGCAGATGTCAGATGTGTTTATGTGGCCGAATATTCCTCGTCATTTATTTCACTATTAATCGTACTTCTATGCCAAATTTGACATTTATATGAATTATTATTATATAATACGCTCAAAAGCAATTGATATCTCCCATATATTAAGGTTTTATATGGATTTTCGAATGGTTTCATCCTTTTTACACTATGAACATGCGTCACATGTCAGTTTCACTATTAGCCCAATTTCAACAACAAAGTCTAGAATCTCATTTAGATAAGTCAAAATACACACTGTACGCGTCGTGGGCATGCGCGTTGGCGTAATTATTTTTCGTTTATATTACGGTTTACATTATGATTTGAAAAGTATTTCAGAATTATTAATATGTTTTTTAAATTCTATACAGTAAGTAATAATTGGACGTAAATAAAATACAGGAATTTGTCGAAAGTTTAAATAATACATTTTGATATACGCAGTACGCACGTGGGGCTAGGTAATTGTTTTGTATTATCATATTACGATATGCATTGATTTAAAAAGGAGTTCAGAATTATAAATATGATTCTTAAATTATTTACGGAAAATATATTAAAAACACGGATTAATCTACAGTAAATTTTGCCTTTCTCAACTGTTAACAAAAGTTAAATCGAGCGGAAAAAATGATATTTTAAGAAAAACAAAATATGAGAATTAAAAATGTTAAATACACTAATCGATATCCATGTACCGCCTGTGTGCTAGAATCACCGCTTCGGGTGTCATGGCCAATGCTAGCGCTACGGAGAAAGTTTGAACTACACCTCCCCTCACCCCGCGCTATAATTACGAAAAATACTCCCGGATTCTGAAAGCGCTCCACGCAGCATCGCCTTAAGTATGGGTTACGATGCCAGTTTTGGGAGATCGCTAAAATTGTTTAATTATGTTATTCATGCAGCTGTGGGCACAAAAGCAGCACAAAATTGCTTTTTAGCTGCAGACAACTGATACAGTTCTGGCAGTCAGTTTAATAAATGCATCTTTCTACTGAATTTTTGAAGGTGTTGCTTCATTGGCATAATACATTTTAAAATTCTGCAGAAAAAAATTTTTAAGTGAGCAAATAGACATTTTGTGAAATGGAATTTTTTACTAACCGTATACAATGGTACAGCGTGGATAGTTCAGCCGTGAGTTCAGACGATCCTTTACTTATATTGCAAATAGTATGAACTTTTTCTATAGCTTGAATAGTGGGCTTAAGTTCTTCCTTATTGGTGGTCCTCTTGACTTGTGCTTTTCTCACAGATGTTTCAATAACGCTGGCAGAGTAAGCCAGAAGGTAAATATATTTAGGTTTGTGTTCTGGATTGAGTTTTACACCAGGTTTAAAAAGTGAATCCACTAAAAGTTCTGAAATACAAAAAAAAAAAATTAAAAATATATATGAAGTTACAGAACAACATAAAAGATCACAATAACAATTTAAATTTTCAATATATTTTGAAAAATCAATATATTTTTAAAAAGCATTGAAAAATTATGGAACAAAACTAGAAAATAATTATCACACAATGCAAAACTGTTTTAGCAAACAGTTCAGCGTCTACGGAAGGGAGAGCCAACAGTAGTAAAGGCATCAAGGACAATTCAGGGAACCTCGTTAGGGACGAAGAAGCTGTTAGAGAAATGGAAAAAAATATTTTGAAAATCTCCCTAACCCGACAGCCATGAGGTTGGCGAGTCAGTACACCCTAGCAGCAGATAGCGACGACAAAGGTATCACAATAGAGGAAGTAAAAGGTGCCTTAAAGTTGCTGAAAAATGGGAAGGCAGCTGGCAGAGATGAGATAAGGCCTGAGATGCTGAAAAATCTTAGCAATAAGGGAATAAGTTGGCTAGCCCACATATTTTTATAGCCCACATACCATGCTGAGTCAGCCAGGTAAAATATATGCTCGCATTCTGGAGAAAAAATGTCGCAGAATAACGGAAAACAAAATCCAAGACGGCCTGTGCGGTTTTAGAGTCAGAAGAGGCACAGCAGACCAATTGTTTACGCTGCAATAAACTACAGTCGAACTCGGTTATAATGAGCTCGGATATAAGGAGATTCCGGCTATAATGAGAAAAACTGCGAATTCATTTTGATTTGCGCATAGTCCCCTACAATCGGTCTCGGCTATAAGGAGCGCGATTCCCGGATATACGGAGCAAATTTTAGAAACTCTGCAAACATATTTGCTTGGATTACAGAAAAAAAGACAAATACGTACTCATAACAATGAAGTTTTTCACTTTGCTTTTAAAGCGGCTCGCACTTAATTAGGGTTCATTTTATGATGTACACAAACTTGTGTCCGAAAATCCCACGTGCGCAGGCAAGCAATAGTTTACTGAAGGTCGAGAATACTGGTCATATAACTCCAATTATTGGGGGTTTCCAAAATGTTTATGGTGACAGTTTATTTTATGCAGTTTACTGTATTAGCATTTAAAAGCCTAATCAGTTAAACGTGTTCCCTAACAAACGAAAGTGTCTCTAGGTTCACGAAAAAGTCGAAATTATTGGCGTCAAAAAGTCTGTAAAAAGTTTTCACAATCGTCTTCTACAGTTTCATCACTCTGGAAAGATAAGGATGTTTATTTAGCTGCTCTTAAAAATAAAATCACACAGTCAAAAAAATTTGTGAAAAAAGTGAATCCCGGATATAAGGAGTCCCGGCTATTAGGAGCAAATTTATTTGGTCCCGTCGCGTTCGTTATAACCGAGTTCAACTGTATCTAGAAAAGCTGGGAATATGGAAAAAAATATCTATACGGATTCATAGACCTGGAGAAAGCATACGACTTTCGGGGTCACGACTTTCAGTTAGGCCAAAACTGACTGTTTTCAAATCTGTGTACGGGCCCACCCTAATGTAAGGCCACTAAATTTGCATTCTAACGGAGAGAATGACAGCATGGATCCAGGCTGCAGAGATAAGTTTTCTAAGAGGGGTAGCAGGAGTCACAATGATGGAAAGAGTGAGAAATGCAGACTTAAGATTTTCACGTGCACCCAGTGCACGATTTTCGTATTTGCTCTCGATTTTGCTAAATTTAACGTAAACTTATTAAATCATTTTGCAAAACCCATAGCTAAACAGGCTTTTAATCAATTTTATTATGATAGATTCATTTACTCTTGAAGCGTTTCCTTAAAAAATATTGTTATAACATCAAAAAAATTATAACCCCGAAACACTATTTTAGTTTTCATGAAATAGAGTTATCTTTGGTACACTAATCTCGTATATTTTCAAATAAAGACCATATATTTTATTTACAAATTGATTGTATAAAGTTTGAAAGAGAAGTGGTGCTATTCAGACATTAATATTTTTCGATAAGTTGTTAAATATATCGTTTTAAAAAAGACAAAAATTAAAGTTTTTTTTACCTATATTGCAGTATCCATAAAACCATTAAAACATTGATTATTTTAATTAAATTGTACATGCGTACTAAGAAAATTTCACTGTCATTAATATAAAAATATTCAAAATATTATACCTCATACTCGAAAATTCGAATTAATTAAATCGTATGTGGCCGTGCGCGGCGCACTGGGCGCCGTGCACTGTGGCGCGCAACGTGCCCGGTGGCGGCGAGCCCGCGCATTTCAGACTATACGATTTAATTAATTCAACTTCTTGAATCTCTTTCAGAAAATCTTCATGAAAATCTTTCAGAACAGTGCTGGATTTTTGTCACAGAGACATCATTAATCAATTAATGTATATAATAGAAGTCTCACAGAGACGAAACTGTATTTTTACTATGGGAAAGTAGGTATAGAAGTCTTTTGGGTGTACATAGGGCTTACGACCTATCGTACGGCTGGCTTAAGGGATCACATATATACAAATTCCAAAAATTAGTAGACATGGTATATTCTATCATGGGTGGAATGGCGAACATTACATTGTATAAACAGGCCGTAAGCCCTATGTACACCCAAAAGACTTCTATACCTACTTTCCATAATAAAAATACAGTGAGACTTCTATAATATACAGTCATTAATTAATGAACAAATCAAGTTGATCTATATGAAAAAACGGGGAAGGATGATAAAAAATATTAACTAGTTGTCTGTAACCAACGTTGCCCGGGTAACAGGTTTAATTTTAAAAAATAATTGTGGCGGGAAGGTGCCATTGTTTTGCAAAAACTCTAAACAATAACAATGTTTCCATTTAATCCAGGCAGGAGGTAGATAGGATGTACGGGAGAGTGGTGGGGAGTGACTACACATTTTCATCAAAGTTATAAAATGCAATTAGAAATGCTTGGTTCGGTTCTATATTCAGTGTACGATTGTATTTTATTTTCGGAAAATAACCCAATAATAGATAACATAATAATCAAGATTCTACAAGATATAAAGAAAATTTTAATTTAAAAATTATCTATCATTCACCCACGTTTCCTAGTTTTTTTTAAAAAACGTTTCTCAAGGGCCAAGGTACTTAAATTAATAAATATTAAAAATTACAAAGAAAGAGAGAACAAATATATATTGCAAAAAAAGGAAATGATTGGAATTCTGTGTCATGAAAAAAAATTAACACAAAACATTTAGAGCACTAGTGACAGCCCCTTTAAAAGCATAATTCTTTTATTATATAAATAAAAATAAAAAATTCTTTGAATATTAACATCCCTCTAAGATGCCCATTCGGCTATAATTTTTTTTTAATAAACAATAATTAACAAAAAAAAACTGAGTTTAATTTATAGAGGTGGGGTGAGGAAGGGGAAAATTGTCAGGGGAGGGGAATGGTATAATTTTACAGTGCTGTGTACAATTATCCGGGGAGGGGTGAGGTAAAGGAGGATGGAGAAATGTGGCTTATGTTTTCCGCCAGGTCCTAAGAAAAATGTACGCATTTTTTTATTTTTGATTGAGTGACAAAATTTGAGTCAGATCTGTCAAACAGTGTAGATTTTTATAGAGAAAATATCACGGAGAGGGTAAGAGTAAAGGGAGGGATGAGAAATTGCACCTTTGTTTCCACAGGATCCTAAAGAATAAATATGCAAAATTTGGGTCAGATAAGTTGCATGGTATTGATTGTTAAACAGAGTATATCAGAGAGAGGGGTAAAGGAGGGGGGAAGAGGAAATGAGGATTTTAGTTTCCACAGGGTCCTAAAAAATAATAATGAAAAATTTTGGTCAAATGAGATAGAAAATATATTGGGGGAGGGAGGGGGTAAAAGCTGGGGGATATCAGGGGCGTGCAGTGAGAACAAGAAGCATGGCTTTTTCTTCAGCATAAATTTTGAAAAGAAACCTCGTAATATTCCAATCACAATAATTAACATATTATTCAGATTTTAATATTACATAATATTCTGCCGGATAAATATTTAATTTTGATTTTTTTTCCAAATAGGTATATGTTTAAATAAAACTTATGTTTCTTGTTCTCACTGCACGCCCTGGGGAATATGGCCTATAAGTTTTCCGCAGGGTTCTAAAGATTAAATATTCCAAATTTAGGTTAGATCTGTCAAACGGTATAAATAGAAAATACATCAGGTATCAGTGGAGAGGTGTGGTAAAGGGGGGGGGAAATGTGACCTGTTTTCCACAGGGTTCTAAAGAAAAAGTATACAAAATTTGGGTCAGATATGTCAAACGGTAAAGATTTGCAAGAGAATATATTAGGAGGAGGGGTGGAGTAAAGGGGGAGGGTGAAATGTTCCCAATGTTGAATTTAATTGTAACTGCAAAGCAGCTTCTGCCGGGTACGACGAGCAAAATGGCATAGTTTGACAAATCACCGCTAGGTTCGTCATGTCGCGCCCAGCTGAAGGCGCCCTGTGATTGGCTTACGTTATCTGCAATGACGCAACTGGGAGTCGCTTTTATTTTTGTATAAATAATGGTATCGCGGGCGGGCAACGTTGTTACACACTATGTGTGTTGCTGTATACGCTTTTGGACCGCTTTCATACGACTTTCATTTCTTCACCCCTGCTTTGGATTTTGGACTGCTTCTGGATTTTTCTACGGCCTTGCTGTAACACTGGACTTTTCTCTGGATTTTTCGCTTTGGACTGAAGCGAATTTCTACGCTACCAACGTCAACTGGCCTTTTTTACGATTTGGTCGTTGCACAGATTCGGTGAGAGCTGCGAGACGGAGTACGGGAAACCACACACTATTAATTTGTGTGTTCCTGTACGGAACAAAAGATATTTTGCTATTTATTATATTTTTACTCTCTCCTATAAAATAGGTGAGGAAATCTGCAAATTTCCAATATTGCAATCGAAATATGATTTTTTATCTACGGTAAATTTGAGATTCACAATAAATTAAGGAACAGTGCCTTATTGCCGTGTTGTTGCAGTGGGATGCGAGATGATGCGTGCACAATAGAGTTCTGGTACCAACACCAATCTGAGAAAATGAAGTCTGGAAGTTACAAAAGTACACTGAAAGAAGATAAGCAACTTCGCAGACTTAAAAAATATACTATATTTATTCAGATTTGCTGAGAAGGAGTTACAAACCTTGGTTTGGGATATCAATATGGATATATGGAGATCTGGCAGAGTGTAAAAATAGTGATAATGAACTAAACATTTCCCTTTACCGAAGCTATAAATAAAACATACCGTACATACTTTGATTTCTACCTTAAAATCAAAAATATATATAATATCAAATTAAATAACAATTAAAACCTCCTCGACAAATGTCTTTGGGCTCTGGGCATTCACTTCTCTCAGCAGCTGGTACGCACAGGGCCATACCAAGTTCGACAAACTATTAAAAATCCCCAAAATATTTTAAAACCCAGCTGGCTAAAAAATTGAATTTAAAATAGTTAAATATAGGGTGGGTCTCCGCGTTACGGTAGGAGAAATTCAGTATAAAGTTAAAAGTTATTATTTTTAACAAAAAGGTAAATTAGAAGGCAACAACAAAAAAACACTTTTTCAGGAAATTCAATAAAAAATAAAAAGCACTTTTTTCTTGCAAAAACGATTCCGCGGACCGGCAGCGTAACGATGAAAAAGTAGTCTCGGCGAACTGAGGATGCTGGGTCTTCCTTTATTTATACTTAAAATCTAGACATAACGGGAAATTAACGGTCAAAATGGGATTAGTAATGAAGGGGAGAGACACCTCGAGAATACCCAGTGGCGGATGGTGGTGAGCGCGGCATTCCTGAGTGGATCGTACCGTGCCGGCTCATCCTCTAGATGGACCATTTTGCCCGTCTAGCCAAATTATCTTCCGAACGGGGAGGTGTACATATATAAATGTTACGACAAATTGAACGCCTGGCACATCTGCATGTGAATTTAATTAGGACCAATGTGTCCAAATGTGTCGGCGTTCATAAATCGCCTCAAAAAGGCCGATTCCTATCACTCGATGTATCTCCTTCCAAACTAATCCGATTCTTTATTTTATAACGAATTCTGACAGGAAATGACATGCCGAATCCATCAATATACATCATGCCAGGTTTTGTGCACTTTCTCAGAGTTCATCTCGTGAACTTTCTGGTTTTACGGCGCCACGCGCCGCGTACGTCTGGTCCATAAAACAGCGGCCCTCGGCAGGCGCCGACTTGTCGCGTTCAAACGTCGGCCTGCGCGACCATTTGAACGGCCTTTCAAATCTGCTGCGCAGTTATCTAAAAACTGGCAAAAAACATATTTTTACTATTTAATTTAATCCGCGAGATCGGCCGTCATCCTCCACAGTGAGATACGTTTATTTCCGAATCTCGCGGATGTCCTAATAATGCACAAAACCTTATATCTCCCGTCAGGATTTGTCAGTAATAAGACCGCTAATTCCACTCATTTTATTTCAAACAAAGAATTAAATTTACATATAAACATACATATAAAATCAAAAAATTCTTAAAGTTAGACAAGTTGGTCGAGGCCCCGACGCGGAAAAAAAATCTTAAAAATAAATCAAAACATAAACCTTATAGTAACAATTATATACATAAAATGAATGAACATAAAATACAAACAAAACACTTTATAATTCCTAGAAATCGTCTTAATGACCCCTTTTCATTTATACGCGGTTAACAAGGATTCACTAATTGCTTTTCGCGGGCGATGTTTATTTACCAACACACACACACACACGGCCATTTATTGTTATTTTTATTAAATTTAAAATATTCAAATTATGCCGCTGGGTTGATCGTGTGCGAAACAGCAGCCCTGTCTGTACTACGCAATAAAGAATTAATTAAGACTAGGATCTGTTGATGGTCTGTTTGTTAAAAAATAAAATAAAACATTGACACGATAAAGAAGAAAGTGAGCATGAGCTTCTAGATTTTTTTATAATAGTTCTAAGAATAATCTAGAAAGCTCTCAAATATAGAGCAGGATGTAAGTGTGTATGGATGCGGCGTAGTTATAAATATCATGCTACCGGACAGTGACATAATTAACTGTGTGCGAATGAAGCGACATACTCATAGCTAATAGCATCTGGGGGGTTTTCTTCATTCAAGTTTGAGTAGAAAATATTGTTTGCATTTTGGGTGAAATGTTGATACTTACGGAGATAAGTGACATCAAAGTTTGCAATTTTTTTTCAATATTTTCTATTTTTTTTTTTTGTTGGCTGGATGGCTATAGTGCAATACTTTGGTCCTAGGGCCTGGACTGCCATAGCTTCTCCCACCCCCGCTTCTCATACCTCCACCAGGGTGGTGAAGTTGATGGTAAACAACCCGTCGGGGGATCCCAAAAGTACGGCTAAAGTGAGACGCAGTAAGCCTCTGCCCCACATGTTAATGGTGGGTTGTGGCAACTCGACATATTCGACAACTAGTAGCATACATCATATCTAATGGGTATCCAGGCTCATTAGTTTAATCCGATAATTTACCATAAATGGGCAATGATAGCGGATGCAGCCCTTGCTAATCTGGTTTCACGTCTGACGACCATCGGTGGATAAAAAACCATATAGTCTTTACAAAAATAAGGGAGACTCTAGGAAGTGGGACAATTATAGAGGGTAAAGCTTATGTCTCACACCATGAAAATATCAAAATATATGAGAGGATTATCAACACACAAATTAGGAATATTGTAAAAATACTATACGATCGATGCCGCTTTATTGTCGGGGAAATCAACAATAAATGCAATTCAAACAGTCAGAATCATAGTCGAAAAATATCGAGATGCAAAAAAAAAGAAATAGCATACGACAGGGTACTCCGAAGTAGAACCTCCAAATATTCGAGATTCCAACTATTCGAATATTGAATATTTAATGATAATATATACGAATATTCGAACATATTGGTAAAATTTTTAAGAAAGGAATATTTACTTCAGATGATAAATACATTTAATATATTTAAAAAAAAACAATAATTGTAGAGAATTTATTTGTTTTAATTTTTTAAAATGTATGTTATAAAAAAAAAAACAAAAAATATATTGAAAAATAATGTTGAATTTAGAAATACAAATTTAAAAAAAAACACAATAAAAAAAATTCAATTTTGTAAATGTACATGTATAAAAACAATAAAAAATTAGATACAGGCGAGTCAGTATTCTCTCGATAACTGACAAAATTTTAGATATGTTTATATTATTTCATATCTCACACCCCACCTGCGAGTTTTTTTAAATTATTTTGAATATAACTTGTTGTTTGTGTGGCTCAAGTATTTATGAAAACTTAATACTAAAGAATAATAGAAAGCCGACTCCATCGACTCCAGACAAAACAAAGTGTGTTAACCTTAAGTGCTTATTGTCATAAAACAATAAAGATAAGACATTATAAGACTTTAAAAAAAAAGGCAAATGCAAAAGATTTCCGACAATATATGGCGTTTACACCTTTGATGTTCGACTCCGAGAAAAAAATAGTATACCTGAAAATGCTCGCATATGACTTCCAGGGTTCGTAAACCTTTGTTTCGTTTAGAAAAATATTAAAAATCTTATACATAATATAAATATGAGCGAATACTTTACGAATACTTTTTAAAGTATTCGAATAACGAATACTTAAAAACAGGTGAATATATTCGAGGTTCGAATATTCGGATTGGAGGCTCTACTCCGAAGCCTTACATGGGCGGCATTGAAATCTCATGACGTACCAGAAGGATATGTGCTCACCATACAAGATATGTATGTTAATGTATTAACACAAGTAAGATGCACATCGGAACATCACCAAAATTTCCAATTAAAGTGGGGGTACACCAAGGATCTGTCCTCAGCCCACTGCTATTCATAATGGTCATGATTTATCTAACAATTCAAGAAATGAGCAGTATTCTCAAAATTATTCTTTTTGCAGATGATGTAGTACTGACAGCAGACAATCATTGTGACTTGCAGAATAGCCTGGAAAGGTGGAGAAAGATCCTAGAGGATAATGGCCTAAAAATTAGCAAGAAAAAGACAGCTGTACCTGCCATTTGAAGACACAAATGCTGTAACTCCTTCAATGCAACTGGATGGGGAAACATTAGCCGACTGTGACACATTTAAGGAACTGGGCTCACTCATTCTCAGAGACGGAGCAGCAAATTCAGACCATAGAATAAGTGTGGGATGGATGAAATTTAAAAACAGCAGAAATGTGAATGCTTAGATGGCCGGCAGGAGTAACACTATAAAATAGGAATAAAAGTTCACGCATTCGTGGTAGCCTGGGTGTCATGGACATAAAGCTGGAGGAACGACAGTTGACATGGTATGGGCACATAAGTCGGAGACCACCAGACCACACTATGAAGCAGGCAATACCCGTGGAACTTCATCGATAGCCATCCAGAGAAAGACTAAAGAACTCCTAGGTAACTCAATGCTCCAAAATACTACAGAGAAACGGCCTGGATGAAAGCGATACCCAGAACCGAAGAAGGTACAGCCTGAGAACGAGGAGAGCCGATCCCAACAGCGTACCTAGGCAATGAGTTGGGATAATGCAAGGAAGAAGAAAAAGAAGATTTTTTACTTTTTTCTGTGAAGTGTTGAACTATCGCTACAGTAATTTAAATTGAATATTAAAAATATATTCACTTTGATCATGATTAATGATTAAAATCTTTTTTAAAAGATTTTTTTGGGTTCCTTGAACTCGGAATTAACGAGGTTCTACTGTATACGATGCAATTATGTACATACCTAAGAATTGTGGCGTTCTTATAAGATCAATGGGGGGAGGCTCTTGAAGATTATAATTCCTAAATAACACTGAGATATCAGCAGGATTGAGAGCATTTCTAGAGAGCATGGAGCTTAGTGCCTCACATGCTTGAGGGAAGGCTGCGGCTCCATTCAATGCCATAGTTATAGGTGTTACGTCATGGTGGCTAAAATTAAGAATCACCTAATAAATCACAGTTTTCTGAAAGATGAGTTATATGCATGTATTATCAATTATAAATTTATTACATAATAACGAAATCATTAAAACATAAATTTGTGATATTAAAACATATAAAAATGATAAACTTACTTCTGTTGTGCACATCTGGTTATCTCTTGTGAAAGTCTTTTCATGATGGCTCCACCTCGAGTTTCCTGCGCTAAAATGTGTATGATGACCTGACTGTACACATATGTGTGCTGACCGTGGCAAACCATTTTCTGGAACAAAATTAAATCCAATAATAATTATTTATGTATTAATTTACAACGGTTACCAGAATATTAAAAGTTAATAAAAAAAATACTAACGGCGCATTCTTGCACACTGGTCTGCCAGTCTTCAGTGTTTTGCAGAAACCCAGCAATGGCTGTTTTCAAAACTCTGGAAAATACCTCAATCTGTTGGGCAGCTGTCGAGATGCTGGTAATTTCACCTTGGAAGCCGGCATCTGATATAAGCTGTACATTAAAAATAATAACTATCGAGACTCTTGTTGATTAACAGGCATCACCAAAAACAAAATAAGACTGAACATGGAAAATTTATAAACAGATTCTGTCCTTATTCCTGTCCTTCGTGTTATCTAATTTGTTTGATTGTTTATTTGAAGTTTTGAATTTGGATTGGATATGGAAATTTGGATGATTTAAGTATGGATATTGCTGTTTGCTACCAAATAGTGGACATTGCTGCTTTTACTATTTACTAAATTGTCTTTGCTGTGATGATTCAGTCTAAAATCGACATCAACTCTCACATATCGTCATGATCGTAGAACAATGACGGATATACAAAAAATTCCATATTGACTTTTTGGATCGTTAAAAAGTGAAAAAAAGAAGCCATCTAATGGTATATAAAAAGTGTATTTTTCTCATTAATTTATACCGACTTCGTATAACGATAGTTCTGATTTGCGATCGTAGAACAATGCAGCATGAGTAAAAACGTCGTTGTACTGCGCTGACTATATCTGAGGTTTGAAAGGCATCAACTTTAAATAACTAACCCAAGTTTCAAAGGAAAACCTTTTGTAGTTATCGAGCTATGACATAAAGTGTCTTTATGTAAATAAAACTTCAAACTGCTCTCCTCCAAACTTGAGAAAAATCACATGCGTCATTATTTTACGATTATGATATGTATGAAGCAGCCATTTTGTCATATGACACATCCTTGGGGATTGATTGATTGAAGTGGATATTGCTTGCCATTGCTTTAAATAGTGATTTGGAAACATGGTTTTGCAAGGGATAGAGCTATATTTCCTATAAAATCTTAAATTCTGTACATTCTAAATTAGTCGTCCTCAGTGACCGCATAAATTATTTTAAATTTTCGGATATTGCTGCCTTTGCTTATATACCCCACAAAATAGTATATGTACTACAGATAGAGTTAATCTCAGTGCATCATAGGTGCTAATAAATAAATATTAAACTTTTGATTGGGGTGATTCTTTCTGCACATATGTATATAAACTACTGCAAGATAAGTCCCCATGTACGTGCACATAGCCTCCTAATACATCAAAAGATTGTCAGAAAGGACCCATGGTCGACTGTTTTGGGTAGTCTAGATATGAAAGATATGTGTCGGCTTCTAATATCGATCTATCATTGATGGTGACAGAGACCGAGATATATAAAGGAGGGGATCACACACCGAGATATATAAAGAATGTTTACATTTTGTAAAAAAAAATATTATGTGACGTGAAAATTAATGATCTTAAACTACGAATTACTAGGGTTATCAAATGTAAAATTAGCATTTTGTGTGCTTTTAAAAATTCGAATTATATTGAACATCAAATTATTAGTGTTTGAATTAACAGGGTTTTATTGTTCATGTTGTCAAAAAAATAAATTTGTTAACCTTAATGGTGAAATTCAACATGAGACAATCTGGATACTCTTCAGCCAATCTGTAGATGAGGGACCTCCATGTTGGATGTTCAATCATTTCAGTTAACCAAGCAGGTGTCTGTAATAGATAAAATTATACAAGACTCCGTACAAATTCTCAGAGCAATATTATATTGTTGTGAATTTAAAAAAAATAGAAACCAACACCAGCCAATCATATATTGATAATAATTGGCAAGACTCTCTATTGAACCTTTAATACATAACTCTATCAATATATAATATTGTTGGTACTGCACTTGTATAGTCACCTCGCCGCGCCGCCTACATTCATCCGAGATGACCGCTCTAGCATTAAAACAATGCCGAACTGGGTAGGAAAGTGCAGGGCCGATGTGGAAGCTATTTTTTTATTTACTTAATATAAACGGCTAAATAGCCTTTTATCTACTATGCATTTATACATAATATTAATACAACAACATATGTATATAAATTATAGAAATAGAATTATACATCAGTAGAAATAGACAAAAAATAAAATATAAAGAGTAGAGATATAATACAATAAAACACATTAATAGAAAAATTAGAAAACATAGAATATAATTTCGAAGGAGAAAAACGAATAATATTGCTCATAAAACGGCCCTGGGTATGCGGTGGGTCCCCCTCTCTTCTCTGTATAGGTAAAAAGGAAAATCAAATTAATATTTGTAAGCCGTACATACGAGGCACATTGTTTCGTTTTGTTGGTGTTTGTACCCTAAATACCAACACAACAAAACAATGTGTGTCGTACGCATGGCTTACATATACTAATTTAATTGTCTTCCTTAAATGTTTGGGGGTGAAAGATGAGGAGAAAGATACTGTAGGGTCACCACCCGTTATGTAACAGGAATTCTCCAAAGTCGAGAAATGTTTGATGATTTTATTCGCTCGATAAACCACGTTTTTTACACCAATTATACATAATTACAATACCATAATTAATATACGATAAAGACTCAACGGACCAGGGCCTCCGGCCTACGCCGGGGGTCGTTGAGAGACCGACATGCCTGTACAGGATGTTGGCTAGTTTTATATGTTTTGCGAATAAAGAATTCTCCTGAAGTCTAGTTGTGTGTTTGCTGACGGTGCTCCGGGCATCGCCCTATGTCCCTGCCTTGTGTACACTGCTATGCCTCAGTTTTGTTTACGCGGCGTTTGTGTGTGACCTAGACTGGTGGTTATGTATTTATGGTATGTGGTGCCATAAATGGAAAGACCTATACTTGTGACACAAAGACCTATTAATGTTTCATAGCGTATCTTTTGCTACTAGACCGCCAATTCAAAGGATTTGCAAAACTTGCAATTTTCAGTATTATTTCGCATTTTTAATGCATTTTTATCACAAAACAATTATTTAAGATTTCACAAATTCAAACCTATTTTATCAAAATGAAATGAGAATAAGTTGTTGCCTTACTTCTCCCTCTTCAGTGAAAATGGTGTCCGCTTTTTTGGGATCAAATGTTTTAAGAATCATGTCTTTTAAATGATTTTCTACCATTGCTTGTACTTCTGTGACTTTAACCCCTGGAAATAAAAAGTTAACATTTATAAACATTTCATGGAGCAGCCAATAAAAATAAATGTATAAATTGATATATTTTGTAAATAAAAATAATATCAAACTGTAATATATATATATATTTTTTGTAAAATTATACAAATTTTATTTCGTAGAAATAATTTGCACAATAAGATGCAATATTTGCGAATGTTACGATGTTCAGGTGAAGTTATAATAAGGTGAATATTATAAATACCTAAGTATATATGTACCTATGATACATACCACAACTGCTATGATGCATACCATAACTATGTAGGTCCCTATGATACATACCACAACTGCTCAGCATCACTACACATTCAGAGGTGTGAAATGGTTCAACGAATTGACTGTTGAATTGAGGACTGAGGATAATTATGAGGCATTTAAAAAAAACCTTCATAAATAATATTTATTTTTATTTTTATTATATATGTACCTATTACTTACTTAATATTATATATTACTTACTTATTATACTTACTTATTACTTTACTTATTGCTTGCTTGTTAATATATATATATATGTACCTATTATTTACTAATTATAACCAAATTGTCCATACATATAAAATGATGAATATGTACACTTTATCATTTTATTATCTGTTAATGTAAAATGTAAAGATACTCCTCTTCTACACACGAGTCTATGTCACTCAGGAAGAAGAGAAAAAAATCCAATATATGTAACTAGCTGTATCTTGTAAAAAAAAATGTATGTACCTCAAAAGGGATAAGAGTATTATTTCATTATTTTGTTATTATGTATTTGTGTATTTCGGAAAAAAAATTATTAGATTTGTAAGAATCACAGATCACCAAAATATACAGACATGAACTAAAAGAAATTTCTTGGTACATACATGGTGTGGTTCCAGTACGTTTGACCTGTTTAAAAAATTATTATGAGCTTTGAAATGTTGAAATAATTACGACAAGATCAAACTAAATATGTACTCTCAAAAAGCATAATGTCTTAGTAAATAAGTAACGTTTTATTACAAAAATATATTTTTACTTATAGAGACTCGGTTTGGAACAAAATTTAAAAAATTAATGTCTATTATAATATATACATTTTGTTTACCAGGGGATTTGAATATGCAAGAATAACTAAATGTGGAGACCTGTAATTGGCCATCTATATTATATCAATGTTTTCTATGCTTCTTTTTTTTGTGCTGTTGGTCTTCCATGAACATTAAATAAATAAATAAATAAATACTTAAACCGCATTATAAATGTGTATTAAATACGCTTCTGCTGTGTCCCAATCCCCTTGCCTAAAGAAGGGGTTTAGTTCATCTGCGTACAATTTTATATTCTGTGGGAAGAGCATATTTAAATTATGTTATTTGTGATTGCATTTAAAGATGGATATTTATCAATTTTTAACTTTAGGGAGTGCAGAAATGGATCCTTCCAAAGCAGATTGTGTAAAAACTGACTGTTACACAAAAAGCTATGGAACAAGCTATGATGGGATCTCACTAATAGATGGAAAGACTAATGAGTGGATATGCCCACGGCTGGGCAGCAGTAGGCCACAATCTCATTGGGCTAGGGATAACGACCTGAAGAGAAATGCTGACTTTGCATCAATGAGAATTGCGTAAGGTGAGTGCAAAATAATGATAGAATTTATTTTATTAATTTCGGAATTGATGAAAAAATAAAAATTTTGATTTACATACCTCCCAAAATGAGCCATTCGGCTAACAAGTTTGCCATTTGAGCAACAGCGCTATAATTATGGGACAGCTGTTCAATAACTTGCTCAGGATTCCCCCCAGCCTGGAAGTATCGCTTCAGTTGTGTGAATATCCCCGGTTCCATGATGTAATCTGGAGTAGTGAACTTCTCCAAACATTCCTTAAGTACTTCTGCCGGGTTTTCCAGGGATTCCTCTGTTCCATCATCCTAAAAATATATTTAATTAAAACTCAATTTCAATAGGGTTATCCAGTCGTGTGCCAGCCATACGTGATGCGGAATATACCCTGTCTGCCGCGCAATTTCGAGCACGATGCTGTTTTTTGGACACTTTGTTGTGATGGTTATATTTATGTAAAAATCAACAATAATCACTAAAAAGTTTCAGTTTCTGGTTTCTCAATATACAGACTTCAATAATTACATATACTTCAATAATTACTTGTAAAATAATTATTTATTCATTAATTATGAAAATAAGTAACGAAATTAACTGTCAGAAATGTACGCACATGTTTATGGAATAACACCATGGAAGCAATAACACTAAAGATATTTTATTTCAATATTTTCATTCTAAATACATCAAAGAATATAAAAATATTTAATTTTAACACTTTTTTCTTTAAAAATAACACTTTTTTTAACAGATAAATAACACAAAGACAACATTTGGAATGATTTTTTGTCCGGTTTGCGCGGCAAATGAGGTTACTCGACAAATAGAACTCGTTCATTCATTCAAAAACTTGAGATACAACAAAGAATAAGCTTTAAAAACTCATAAATGCAGGTAAAATAGGCCGAATTCTCATACGTGTCTAGGGAGCGCAGATCTGCACTCTGGCACACTATCGGTTAATCTAGGTTGAGGGTGAAGATCTAATATAAAAGATAAACCTAGAGATAAAAACTTTTAAAAGTTTTGTTTAATAAAAAGCATTGTACAATAATAAACAACATGTATAATTTTGAAAAGTAAAAACATTAATATATACTGATCTCCAGATCATCATTAATTTACAGGAGATAAACAAACGGCCTTTTTGTATGTGGATACACAATTACTTACGAATATACTGAACATTTTATAAAGAAAATATTAAATTAAACATGAATACAACTGCGTACAAAGCAACTATAACAAGACATAGTCACCAATACTATTATTAGTATTATATCTTTTTTTGAATAACAAAGCGATAAGAAGAGGATATTTTATAATTGACCTTAATTTAGCAAAACACAAAAAATACTTCTACATTTACATTCATTACCAATAAAATTAAGTAATAATTATTAAAAGTAATTTATATTTCATTTATCTTTCTTCTTTCATATTTTCTGTATATTTTGTCTGAAATAAATTAAAAAAAATATAATAAAAAAATAAGTAATAGATATTTGTTATTTATATATAACATTTAAATAATCGATATTAGAGAAGCACCCAAATCTAAAATTCCGGTACAGATACATGGATCAACCTGCATCTATACTTTTCCAATTTAATGTGCTCTTTTTTACCGCACATTGATAATGTAAAAAAGTACTACTATTTCTCGTATGAATTAATATATCAATCACAGTGAATTAAATGAATAATATGAGGTAAAAATGTTTTGTTATCATATTTACGAAATCCCAAGCAAACTCATTGACTCACGAACTGAATAAAAATATTACCTCATAATCAACCATGTCGCCACCTTCCCATGTACGTTCCTCCTCGTACTGTCCAGGCATTTTGATTATTTTAACTTCTAGGCATGTATTATTAAGAATAAAGTCGATTCAACTGCCAAATAAGGAACATTTTTGACCAAACTGTCTTAATTTTGACGTATAGTTTGTTTACACCATAGATAATTACGATAGTTCGCAATAGGGATGGGTAAAAAATATCGATATATCAATATATAGATATTTTTTTTGAAAAATGTCGATATTTATCTTCGATATTTTTTTTCGCGATATATCATACATCGATATTTTTTTCGAGTATCAAATTAGTATGTTTTCGATATTTTTTACAGCGAACTTTTTTTTCGGGAGTGACCTTTTTTTTTGGTCGCCAAAAGCTACATTTTTGAAATCGATTGAAAATATTAAATAAATGTAAACATTAATTATTGAAAAACATAAACATGAACAATATAAAGATAAGCATAAAAATGTAGAATTAAAAAAGAAAATAAAAAATTCAATGAAATAAAAATTAGAAATAGTAATTTTATACAATAGGCAATATAACAAATTATAGGAGAAAAATAAAACAATAAATATCAATTTAATGAGAACACAGAGTTAAAATACTTTTTTAGAAATTATAATTATATTTAACTAACTTTTATTCAGTAAAGATTTATATCTCTAAAATTGAGGCCAAGTTTTAATATAAAGCTTATATTTCTTGAACCGCTTGCTACGATACGCTTGAAACGACCATACCACGTTGAAAGCACCGGTTCTCGTCCGATCGCCATAGTTAAGCAATATTGGGCGCGGTCATTTGGTATTCTGTGGTACTTGGATGAGTGACCGCTTGGGAACACCGCGTGCCGTTGGCTATTTTTTTCATTATGTACGGATCCCTTTTCCTCTTCTAATTCTCGGATCCGTTATCTATTTAAATTTTTGACATAACGAATATTTGATTATCTTATTTTGTAAAACCATATTGACCATAGTTTATTACTGTTAGCGATATTTTCACGTTTTGCGAATATGAAGTAAAATTATATTAATTAGAAGCTATGACAGTGTAATATTATTTTATAATTATTAATATTATTATATCTTTTGTTAAATTTTTATTCTTTCTTGTCATATTATTTTTAACATGCTGTTACGTTGCAGTTAATCACGCCATTAATAACGCGCCGCGGCACAAATTGATTTTTGGTTATCAAACGAACTAGAATTTAATTAGCCAACAAAACTACGTTTAACGCACGGGCCCTAGCCAAGTACCAGTCTCTCGATCTTGCAGGCCACTTATTGTAAAACTCGTGCGCGCGTTGCAAATTGCCCCACGCCGAGCGCAGCGAAATGGTGGGAGATACGTACCTACGGGCGTGACCTCTCTTCCATCGGTCCCCACTTTAAAATCTACCAGGGCCCAAGGCGGACGGACCTCGGCAACTGTTCCCGTCTTGGTGAGGACGACTCCGATACCCCACTTCACGATCCAGTATGTGTGAGTTATTTTCATTGTACTAATTCATATGATTTTTTCTTATAGGGCCCTGCTCTGCTATGCCAACAAATATAATGTTTGCCATGCGAGGCCATGTTTGGATGGCCCACTATCTCAAAAAATTAATATAAAATAACTATCCTGTGCTGCCCAGCTGCCAGCTATACCTCCATTTTACCTGCTAACCATTTTCGGAACTTTCTCATGGCATGGATGGGAGAGGCGTTTTGTAGATGTTAACATTATTATCGCAAGGATTTCCTGTAAGCTTGGCTGTCGGTTGAGGGATACCTGATCGCACATCTTCGAATCCTGACGCCATGTAGATTCAGCAGTGAACATGGATACGCGCCGATTATATGTAGGAAATCCACCCAGAAGATAGAACCATCACGTGATCACGCAATGTAACATCTGCAATCGTGCGGCACCATGAATTTATGTTTTAATTTTGTATTCTTTCTAATTAAGAATCATTTTAATGATACCACCATGCAAAATTTTATGTTTTCATTTTAAAATCTTTCTAACTTAGAATCATTCTAATGATACCGCCATGCTAGAATTTTATGTTTTAATTTCATATTCTTTCTAGTTTAGAATCATTTTTATAATTATATTTTATTCTGACCCGAATGGCGGTAGAACTTTTATTTTCGTCAGCGCAGTCAGCCTGTGCCTTTTAATTATTTTTATCTACTTACTTGCACTTAATCGCATTTTCAGCCTATGCTAATATCATTTATTATTTGTAATATTATCTACTCCATTATTCTGCCCGATGGCAGATTGAAATTAATGTACTAGCGCGAATCTACGCATTTTTTCATATTTCTATTTTATTTTCAAATGCTAAATCTTTTATACAAAGTGCCATGATTATATTACTATTTTAAAAATTACTTCTTTTATTTATGTAAAATCCTATCCATGTATTCATCTCATGCATTGGTTTACAAATTTAAAGATCTGGATATGCTTCACATACTATCAAGTAAGAACTCAACCTAGACTTGTGTTGTACCGTTGAACTAGCTGGTGGGATACATCTGTGTGCGTGAATATGTGAGAAATGCCACTCACCAAGTCAATACCACGCTGCTATGTACCAATGCCTAAGTTTATTTCATAACATATTTATCATTATTAACATATTTCTAAAAGTGGAAACCGATTATTAGCCATTGTATTAATGTTTTCTATGTTTTTTTTGTGCTGTTGATCTTCTGTGAATATTAAATAAATAAATAAATAACTAGCTGTAAAAATGACGGGCCTTTTAAATGTCGGTTTCTAAGGCATAAGTATTTATTTATTTATATAAAAAGGAGGGAAAAAATTACTATAAAGAAAAATTTAAAAAAGGAAATTATTACGTAAAAAATGAAAAAAAAACGTAAATATTTTTACTTAAAAAATTACTAACAGACAACAAAATTATTATAATTGGGATAGGCGAGTTTACAGAAAATATATATTTATATTCTCATATACATAGTTATTATTACCAACGGATTTATAAAGAAAAGGCGTGTGCGCTCAATTTAATAATCATTAAATTCGAATCCAATGTTATGAAGGCTAGAAATGTTTCCTGTAAAATAATACAGTAATAATAAAGGCCCAAATTTTCGTTCAGCATAGGTTTCTATTGTTAATATGAAGAAAAGGAGAAAACCTTCATTAGTCCTAAGTTATGCAAAGTAATGGGACTTATTTAAATAACATTTAATATTATCGAGGTGTCAAAGATTTGTAAGGGCCAGAACTGTTACCCAGTGCCTTATTTTTACAACTTATGATTTTTTTATATAATTGGTTGGCCAAAAAAATATGTTTAACAATAAAAATTGAATTTTGTATTGAAAGAAAAATAATAAACGCGAAACAAAAATGTAAATGAACAATTAAGTGATTCGCCAGAAAACGAAAAATTCTGCACGAACCGAGCTCTGCGTACTGCAAGAAGGCAGGCAAACTGATGAAATTGCCGGAGGCGTGGCCGAGAGACGGGACCCTGAGTTACCAACCGGTGACCCAACCAAAAAGAAGATTGGACCCAATGAGAAAGTGGGGTGGCATCCCAATGTAACCAATAACGAAAGGGACGAAAGGAATAAACCAATGGTGAATCTAGAGGGCGCTACTGGGTACATGCAAAAGACCGCGCCCCGCTTGGGCAGAGTATATGAGGGGCAGCCAGCTTCAAGGGAGACAGTTAAGAGTTGAATCGGAAGTGGAGCAGTTGAATCGAGGTCGGGAGGGGAGTCGAATCGGAAGTGAGATTCGGAGAAGTAAGATCCAGAGTAGTGTGATCCGGAGTGCGGAAGTTGAATCGAAAATCCGGAGTGGAGAGTCCATAGCAAAACGACGAACCGGTCGGGAAACTGCGTGATCATTGTCAGTGAACAGGCAGTGGAGTCCAGCAGAACCAGTGAACCATAGCCGAAGTGGTTGAAGGTCAACCGAAGAAGCCGACAAGGAATAAAAGTGAACTCAGCGAGACGACGAGCGGAACTCTGGAACTAGGATTGCGAGGCGTAGCTGAATCGAAGAAACGCCGATATATCACTTCAAAGCATCGATGCCCATTCTTAAGTATCTTTTAAGTATATGTAGCGGTACCTGTTCAACCCTGTGCCATGTACCCATCGCCCGACCCAGAGTTTTGTTTATATTAACATAATAAAAATCTCCGCGATATAAACAAAAGGGTCGAGCTAGGGACTTGGCGACACCACACCAGTCGGGCTTCTGCCGTAAGATCGGGCAGACTTCCGCGCGTCATCTATTTCTTTGTTCGTCATTACATTACATATTACTTGTACGCTTCAATTTGCTTCCGGGGCTTATCTCCGGTAACAAATAAATAGTAAACAACATACCACTCTTTCATTCCATCGACCTACGAATATTCCCAACATATATAGCAAATGATAATTTTACAGAGATTAATAAATACGAATACAGTTATAGCAAACAAGGAGAGACACATTTTACAGTAAGGATTATTAATGATTTTTGACTAAAGTAAATATTCGTGAATAAGACAATTATTTAAGTAGATTTTATCGTATTTCTTTTGTGTGTTCCTTTTATTTCAGCTAAAGAAATTTCTTTCTAATATTAATTGTTAATATTAAATTTCTTTCTTATTATTAATATTAAATTTCTTTAATTATTAATATTAAATTTCTTTCTAATATTAACTTCTCTCTAATATTAATTGGATATTTTTTTTTATTTCAGCTAAAGAATTTTTTTTTTCAATAAGTTAGTTAAATAAGTAGATTGTATATTTTCGTATTCCCTTTCTTTTAACTATAATTTTAATTGAATTTTCTGAGATACTGCAAACATTTTAACAATTTAAAATTTCCTATGACTTTGTTGTGTATTAAATTGTGAGAAAATTTAACAAACGCGCCTAATTTACATCCCCTGCAATTCCATCCTCTGACTGATCTACGATTGATACCGGTAAGTCGTGGAGCTCCGATTATACCTTATCATTGATGGTGCCCGTTCTTGAGGCACGCGTCTTGAGAGCAATTTGATATCATGGTGATATTAAGCGAAATTCTAAATATTTCTCTAGTTATAGTGTCGAACAAATAAATTGCCGCGGCAGCGATTACATCCATCTCGAGTGCTTCCCCTGGCAGCAATGAGTCATGCGGTAATGTGTGATCGCCGTTGGTCGTTGGATGAGGTTGGCCGACGTTGCGCTCTGCCGAGGTTGGCTCAATATGTATAAGGTTCATAAGCATATATTACTTATCTATGATGTAAGCCACATTTATCTACATCTCTTTTCTATGCACTTATCTATGGTACAAACTTGAAATGAAGTTTGGATTTGGAATTCTGTCACTTTTCTATGGTTCGGAAAAGCGTGTCGTTGTTGTGGTGAATTCGTAATTTTCCCTCGTAAGTGGAAATAAATGATTTTTTTTATAAATGTATAACTCTGATGTAAGATATTATTTAAAAACAATCATCTCGGTTGTTTTATTTTCATGTTATATTTTCTAATTATTGAGTTATTTTATTTAAAGTTTGAAAGTACTTATGTTGTATTTAATGGTTATCTTATACATTATCATTTTAACAAATTTTTACAAATGACTTTGTACTTAGCCGTTATTAATAACTATAGCTACATGACCTTAATATTAAATCAACAGGATTCGCAAAATACTTTTCCTTCGTCGAGTTAATAAAAGTTAAACCCAAACATAAACCTAGTTCTAATTAAATGACCAGATGCAGAATATTTTTTTGAAAGAAATAATATTTATTACTCCCTTTATATTAACTCGTAGCGTCTGCTTGTCTTCTTGACTGACGAAAAAACTTTGGATCCATTTTAAACCCCTTTCCCGTGATCCAATCGAGCTGAAACTTTGCAAGCAGACTCGTGGCGACGATCAAGAAAATCTATCAAATTTTCGTTAAAAAAATAAAAATTTTTACTTCCTTTTAACTCGTGGCGTCTGCTTGATTGCTTGCTTGACGAAAAAACTTTGGATCGATTTTTAGTCCTTTTCCCATGATCCAATCGAGGCGACGATCAAGAAGATCAATCAATTTTCCTTAAAAAAAATATTAATTATAGTATAATTTTGGATTTTTCAAATTTTTAATGGTTTTTTCATACAACTTAGAAAGTTGTACAGAGATTCCGACGCATATGGTAGACACGAAATCCGAAAATGAGAAAGGGAGTATTGTAAAAACTTGGTTTTTATGGTTTACTTTTTTACTCCCTTTCTTTTAACTCGTAGCGTCTGCTTGTCTACTTGTCGTCTTGTCTGCTTGTCTGCCGAAAAAATTTGGATCAATTTTTAACCCTTTTCCCGTGATTCAATCGAGCCGAAACTTTGCAAGCAGACTCGTGGCGACGATCAAGAAGATATATCAAATTTTCGTTAAAAAAATTAATAAATTTTTGGATTTTTCAAATTTTTAATGGTTTTTTCACACAAATTATTAAGTAGTATAAAAATATTTCAACCGTTCTGGTTGACGCGAAACCTGATTATAGTATAATTTTGGATTTTTGAAAATTTTTTATTACTGCCTTTCGTAGCCTCGCCCGACCGAAGCCCAACGCGTAGGTTATGCGCCAAACCAGTTTCCACTAGTAAATGAGAAAGGGAGTATAATAAAAACTTTTTATTGGTTACTTTTTTCTTTTGATTTTGTTACTCTAATGAAAAAAAACTTTTTTCAAAAAGCCGTTCCTTTCCTTCAATATTAAACTCATGTGGCTAAATACAAAGTTATGAAAATGTTTAACCTTTTTTTCTTTCAGTAATACCTGTATGTACCTACTGGTTATTGATTGACCTACTGATTATAAAATGATTGAAATGGAAAACAAATGGAAGGACGCGAAGAAAGGTAATTTATTTTATTGCACTGGTTTATTTTTTTTTAGTTATTTTCTTTTAATGCGAAAGAAAAATGCTTAATATGAAAATATTCATTTTAGTATAATTTAGCAACATGGTATTCGACATTTGTTTTGCGCTTGTGTCAAATGTGTATATTGCGCACAATGTGTTGTTTTATGTTTTACTTTAATTTTTTTTTGAAAATAATCGCAAAATAGTGATAGAAAAATATAACATCCACTAGAAATGTTCCGCTTATCAGATTGAAATTTATTAGATATTTTTATCTATGTATATCTTATCTACTATAGACCTAGTTTATTTAATAACCAATAAATGTCAATCATAAGTTTTTAGTGTACATACAAAATATTAAATACATACATTTAACGGTATTTTCTAAATCAAAAAATGATTGAAATATAAAATTGAAAAAAAAGTTGAATTAAAAAATATTAATCTATTGGCCGTGAGCACTGCTAAATGTAAGGAAGTGAGGGATGCCAGGTTTACACACGCCCTGCATGAACAATGAATACCGCATCAAATACCTCCCCTAAAAATGAGATGATAACAAATCTATGCAATAATGGATTTTTATCGCGGCGATTCATAAGTTTATTTCATGAACCAAAACAAAGCATATTTTTTTCAGAGTAATTACTCATTTTGGTGCATTTTACAAAGTCCGTATTGCCACAATAAAAATCACAGTAACATTTGTAAATAAAGATTGTTTGGATTTGTGAGTTATTAGTTTTTCATTAATGTTTCATTTTCAAATTTGTATATATTACTCAAATATATTCTTCAAATTAGTGGGCATATTTATTTTCGAGGTTTATTTATTAATTTTTGATATTATTGCACTATGCAACATTTTTGGTTTATTTATGATGCCTAGTAAAAAGTAATTTATGATTTTTTTGGTTCATTTGTATGCCAAAGAACATGACACTTTATTTTTATGTTGTTATTTTTAATGTCGATTTTATTTACAGATGGAAAAGAACTACGCAAGCCTCTAAGAATAACATCACGAAGAAAGTCAGCACCCTCCTCTTTCGGGGAACCGGAACGCTTTACAGGTATTGGTTTTGTATACATTGATGTATACAATCATAATGGTTGTCAACATTATGATTGTATACATCGATTACCCGCAATATTGAATGGGAGTGTGTCACTGATTTTTTAAAAATATTTTACTACACTAATAATTAAAAATTTTAATTTATATTTTCAACGTGATCCATATCAAAACTATTTTTTTTGTTATAAAATAAGATTTGCTGTAAGGTAATCTTTTCTTATATTGTATAATTGATGGTAAATAAGAATATTGGTACAGCAACATTATTCTAAATTTTTAAAATATATTTCTCGTAATTCCATTTTGGAATTCTTTATTTTATAGATTCATTAAGCTGGCCTAAAGAGGATATAGAGAAGTTGCTCTCTAGAATGAAGCAGCATATCCCGCCCTCAGATCACCTGCGTCACCAGTCACGTGCTCTGCACTTACCATGGGATTTGGTATGTTTGTGTTTTTTTCTAGGAGTTTTGCCTTCTCCGCCTCCGTAACCGAGTCAAGTTCAGTGAGGTGCCAGTCTTCTCTCTTATCAAGTCCACCATTAATTTCTTCTGTTGAGATGTCATATTGTCTTCCTTCATATCGCTAATCACTGATGGATATAAAAGTGTCTCGGGTAGTTTTTGAAATACAAAACATCCGGCATCAGCACAATATCTCAAAATATTCAGATATTTCTCTTCTTTCTCCTAAGCTTCCACATCTCCATAGACTAGGTAGATTGTTAACAAGCATTGTAGATAATTGATAAGAAGAGGTGATTATTAATTTTTTGTTTTTTTTTGGCACTTGCTATGTAACAATTTCTCTCAAATTTTTTTTTGGCGAGTTTAAATTTATTACAATTTGTTATTTATTTATGATTACAAAGCCACCGGTTTCGACAAATCCGTGTCATTAACAAGCGTTATTAAAACTAAACTAAAATATACAAGTACTATAATATTACGTGTTTTTAGGCGGTGGGGATGATTTAATGTCCCTTAAATAAAGAAAATTATAGAAATGAAATCAATATAATAAAAAAAATAGCTCTAAATAATGGCTATAAACCTGAGTTGGTAAATCGCTGTAATACATCTGAGGGACGTATGTCGCGATGCATGAAAGAGAGCGAATGTTTATAAGGTCGTCCCCCAGTCAGGAGAGTGCTTTTTTAAATCTGGAGACGACTGCTATAGACTTTGTATAAGATTGCCTTATCACTGTAAAGCGAACTGTATTGTAACCTGAAATAAAGATCCAACTGTACCAGCATCTTTTATTGAAGAACCCGGACATTACAAGTGGCGCAGTTGGTTATCACAGTTAATAAGAAGGAAATAACAATTTTCACGAACAAATACATTTATAGTGGTGATAACTTCAATCAATTTAATAACAACTTACTTAATTTATAAAAAACTTCTCTATACCGGTGAATCGTTTGAAAATATCTAACTTTTTACCGGATTCAATTTCTCCAGCATTTCACACCACTTTTAAAATTTTAAAGTTATTGAACAACAAAGACTCTTTTCCAATAAATGGGAAAAAACGGTATCTACACATTAGAATGCAATGATTGTGATGCCCAATATGTAGGAATGACCATGAGAAATTTTAAAACTAGGATAAGAGAACATGAACTTTGTGAAATAACAATTATTCTGAAGTTCTAACAACTTGTTAGAAACTGGCCACACTTTAAAAAAAGGTAAATCTACCTTTATATACACTAATGTCAGCAAATTTTTCAAATTGTCTGCTCTAGAAACTTTAGAAATTAACAAAAAATGAAAATCAAATAGCAATATTGTTAACAAAATAATAGCCCCCTGTAAGTCACCATTATTAACAAGTTCCCTCCCTCGCCCCTCCCACCCCGCGAATAACCCCCACCACCTAAAAACACTAATACAGTACTTGCACATTTTAGTTTAGTTTAAATAACGCTCGTTTATGACACGGACGTGTCGAAACCGGTAGCATAGTAATCATAAATAACTAACAATTTGTACATAATAACAAAATGTTAGTAAAAATCACTACCAGATTTACGGTCTACGGTTTTAATTGTTCAGTAGTTCAATTTCTCTGACAAGATTAACACGCATGCGAAAAATAGTGGTGATAGTTTTATAATACTATGGTTGGGGTGTATAGTGTTGTGAATGTAGTAGTGTAGTGTTGGTCCTGACGAAGAGACGGGTACGTCTCGAAACCGGTAGACCGTAAATCTGGTAGTGGTTTTTACTAAGTTTACTAACATTCTGTTATTATGTCTAACCACAAAGTTAATGCTTTAAATATTAATAATATTTGTACATAAATTTAAAATCACCAAAAAATCAACAAAAACTGATTATTTGTCATTATACTGCTGAATGTTTAAAAAAAAAATTGCTGTTATTTTTGATTTACAGATTGTTTTTAATGGATACACATCTTCAGAGTGCCAACAAATGTGGAAGTTGGTTCTGCAACGAGTCAGAGGATTCAGGATTCTTCAAGAAGTATTGTCCGATGCGGAAGAATGGCTAAAGCAGCCTTGGACAGATTTCTATGCTTCTAAATCAAAGGTAGTTTTTAGAGAAAGAAATGTGTTATATATCTACAGTAAAAGACTGCCAGAATTTGCCAAAAATTTCCAATTACGAATTAAAGAGTCACTTCATAATTTTTTTTTTGTACAAAAGTACCTTTTTTTGTAAAGTTGAAATTAAATCGTAATGCAGAAATTGCTACTTGATATCTAATTAAAAACATCTATTTTTTTCACTAAAACAATATTTGGAAGTAACATCAATAAACAAATTCTAGATAAATCCAATAAAATTTTGTTGTTGCGAAATCCAAGCAACCGAAAAATAATGTATCGTAATGTGGATTCCACGTGAAATGAAATATTTGTATTTATTTTCCAAAAAAATATTCTGCGCAGCACAAAAAAGAAATGTAGCAGTTTTAAAAATGATCATTGGTGACTTAGAATAAGATCCCATTGTCAGTTTATACGATTGCTAACATAAGGCATTCTGCAAACAACAAACAAGTTGTTATATAAGGTGGTTATATATCAATTACACATTTACGCTCCTGTGCGGTAAAAGTAACAATTTATTTTCCGTTTTACTCAAATAGTATACTTGACTCATAATATCTTAAAAACGATAATAACTTGTTTAGTTTCACTATTTATTTATAACAATTAGATGGTTTTCGATGCTAATGCATCATCTTCAGTATTGTTACTAATACTAATACTTAAGACTAAAGGACCGTGTGAAGGGTGAGGTGGAGATTAGAGTCGGGTGGGAGTCGGCATGGTCATTAAGCGCAGAAGAGAGGATGTAACAGAAGGTTTGTTTGAATATGCTAATTACATTTTTGTTACTATTAATCACTGAGATTTCTGAAATATATATAGTTTCTTTCCTTTTTACTCCCTTTCTTTTAACTCGTAGCATCTGCGGTTTGTTGTCTGCGGAAAAACTTTGGATCGATTTTTCACCTTTTTCCCGTGATCTAATCGAGCTGAAACTTTGCAGGCAGATTCGTGGTGACTATAAAAATGATCTAACAAATTTTCATTTAAAAAAATTTAATAATTATAGTATAATTTTGGATTTTTCGAAATTTTAATGGTTTTTTCAAATTGGAATCAATAAAAATGAGCGTCGACGCGTGCAGTAGGCACGAAACCTGATTCAATGACAAAGGGAGTATAATAAGTTAGTTTTTTACAAATGAGTTTTTTTTTCAAATAAACTGCCCAAGCTGCAAAACTTTCCTGTCGGCCGTTGACTCGATGAGAACTACATGAGAAATAATATTTTCATCTTAACAAAATCGTTATTTTAAGCCTGCCCTATGAGCTTGTAGGGCCATTCATTTCCTTCACACTGCTGACAATCACATACAATGAACAATGAGATTGTAACACGGCACAAACAAATACCAAATATCGTTGTTGTTCTAATTAATGGACTTCTACTGTATAAAGTTACTTATGTTGTACTCTCAATATGACCTTTCTTTATATAAATTTTTTTTTTTCTTCGGAGTGCAAATTAATTAAAAAATATGTTAATATATTTTCACTAAATTTCCAGAATCGACATCCAGACAGGCCTAAAAAGCCACTTTCTTCATTTATGATGTATTATAAAGAACACCTAAAGATTATAAAAGAAGAATTTCCTAAACTGCCTATCGTAAGTTTTATTTGATTAAATTATTCATTATTTTATAGATACACACAGTACTATTAATTCAAAATTGTACAAATGTTATTAGAAAAAAACTGAAATGTACTCTTCAAAGTAGAATCCCTTGTTTATATAATTCCAAGAAAAAGTTGAAACACAAAATTAAAAGAATATAACTTCACTACATTTGTAAGGGCAACTAATTGTCATCACTATTACCACCCTGGTCTCCAGTAACTGTCGCTACTTAATTTATTATTCGCTGTTCTGTTCCATCTGATGCATAATGCTGACTTTATAAGAATGTCCAACCACCAAAATTTGAATCTTCGAGCAACTCCGGCTAATCACCAAAATGAATATAGGTACATTATGTTTTGGTTCATGAAATAAACTTAGGAATCGCTGCGATAAAAATCCTGGTATAAAATTTCAAAATAAGAATTTTTGGTTTCTTTGCATAAATTTATTATCATTCTTTTAGTTGGCGTGCGGTGTTCATTGTTCATGAATGGCGTATGCCTTCCTCACTTCCCTACATTTAGCAGTGTGCACAGCCAATAGATAAATATTTGTAATTGAACTTTTTTCAATTTTGTGTTTTAATCATTTTATTAATTATGTAACCTAAAAATGAATGGATTTGTCATCCAAGGGCTTAAAAATTATTTAAAATTACAAATTACTGAAGTAATGAAGTTATTTTAGTATGTAATTGATAATTTGGGTCATGAAATATGCATGAAGAAATTTGAAAAAATTTGAATTATGTCAAATTTTGATTTAAAGGGTTTTGAATTGGCGGAGTTCTTCTACACTTTGTAATCTATGTGGAGAACAAACTTACCTTACACAAGAATTAAAAAAAAATATATGAGTTTTGTTTATCACTGTGTTGAAAATTTCATCTCTAGTAATTATATTTCAGACAGAAATAGCTAAAATGGCAAGTGAAAAATTTGCTAACCTGAAGGCAAAAGAAAAAGCAAAATATATCAAAAGAAGTAACTTAGCCAAAGAGGAGTACATTAGAAACATGGAGATATTTTTGTAAGTATGGTACATTGATGAATGTATGTAGTTAACAATCGAGGCATGGACTGTAACAATAATTAGTGATGGTTAAACCGTTATTATTACCAGTTATTTGGGATTTGTATCTGATTGTATTGATGATTGATAACTAAGATATAATATGTGTAAGTCTAAGCACAATTGATTGGGATCAGGAGCTTAATTGCACTGGTGTCGATTCTGCGGTAAAAAACTTATACGACATCCTATATAACACTATCGAGGCCTTCGTCCCCTCGTATAAAGTTGTTGACCAAAAACAATATCCTTCATGGTTTACCACCTCCCTTATACACATGATTAAAGAAAAATCCCATTTCCATAAACTATGGAAAAGGCATGGGAACCCTTTGCACAAATGTGATTTCGAGTTGCTAAGAGCACGGCAAAAGGTGTTGCAGAGAAAATGCTTTAGAGATTTCATAGTAAAGTGCGAAAAGAGTATCACAGGCAACCCGAAATGCTTCTGGTCGTTTGCCAAGAGCTTGAATAAACGCGAATCTGTTCCACTGCAGTTAACATATAAGGGTAATATATTTAATGGTGGAGTCAATATTACCAGTAGCTTTGCGGAATACTTCAACTCAGTATATGTACCAGTTGTCGACTCAATCGAGGCTAATCTACTTCAGGAAGAATCTTGCCTATCAGATTCCTTGACTCCTGCAACTATTGGTAACGTATACGTCACAGAGGAACTTGTATATAAATATCTGAATAAGCTAGATACCTCCAAAGGTGCGGGTGATGATGCAATACCTCCAATCTTCTTTTTTAAATGTGCTTGCGCTCTCTCCAAACCACTCGCCCTGATTTTTAAACAATCACTTGTGATGGTGTATTTCCCTCGATTTGGAAAAGAGCACTCGTTGTTCCCATTCATAAGGGAGGTGATAAAACGAATGTGGAAAATTACAGGCCCATTTCCATACTCTCCACACTCTTCACACACACAGCAAAATGTTTGAATTAATTGTTTTTGATCAATTATATCCGGCAATCTCAGATAAAATCCCTATTGAGCAACATGGTTTTATGCGAAAAAGATCAATACTAACGAACTTGACACTGTTCACACAAGACATCTCAGTTAATATGGGTTTACGACAGCAAACAGATGTTATATATACGGATTACTCCGTTCGACCGCGTAAACCATAAAACCCTTATTTACAAGCTAACATCTGTTGGTATACACGGAGACCTGCTGAGATGGGTGTGTTCCTACCTACAAAACCATAGCCAGGCAGTAGTGGTAAAGGGTTACAAGTCGTGCTTCTCGTTCATTCCTTCTGGTGTTCCACAAGGGAGTCACTTGGGGCCACTTTTTTTAAATATATATACATACATGATATTGGCACCTGCTTTCTTAATTCAGCCTCTACACTGATGACGTGAAACTTTATAGACGCATTGCAAACGTAAATGACTAAATTATTACAAGATGACCTAGACAGGCTGACACACTACATATTGTACGTTCAACTCCTTGGCTTTAAATCCTAAAAAATGTCATAGTGTTACCTTCACCAGAAATACAAACCCAATCAGATTTAATTATAACATTAACCTTTTCCCTGCCGGCCATACAAAACTCTAACCATCCCCGTATGCCGGGCATTTTTTTCAAATTTAAAAAAATAAAATTGAGAAATTTAAAAGCAGCTTATATTTAAAAATGTGAAAACTCACCATATTACGATGTTTTACGAAATATTAATACCATTTTCTTCACTTAAATCACTAAAATTGTCTGGCACAAATATAGAAACAGGGTTGTCACAAGTTCACAAAATAAAGTAAGATTTTTTTTTATTATGTTCTAAAACACTATCTTCTACCTACTATAATCCTCCAGCGTATGATACAGTTCAAAACATGGTTCCACACATAAAGCTACGTCGCACTGTTTACATCTATACCGCGATTCTCGTCTTTTCTTTTTTGCTGAACACACCACACATCTTTTGGATGCTGGTTGTTTCTGTGCGGTCTCAGGAAATTTCCCCACAAAATGCCTCTCTACTAATCGAGATGGCAACTCAGATTTCCGTTTCCTCATAGATTCTGCTTTCGGCACAGATGATTGTCGATGCTGATAAAAAAGTTGACGTATGATTTCTAATTGAAAATCTGCAATGGGTTTACGGTTTCCGGTCTTTTCACGGTATATGGCATGTGCATTCAAGAGGCAAAGATCTAAAAGGTGGAAAAAAATCTTCTTGTACCATCTCATTGTCTTTCTTGAAGAATGAACCGATGATAGCACCATGTCACATTTATCCACTGCCCCCATATTTTTGTTGTAATCTATTACGCTCTCAGGTTTTTTAATTGGTTCATTGGTAGCATAATGAGTTTTTCCTGTTTCTGCAAGTGTGCTTGGGTGAAGGGTTGTAAGCATTGTAACATCTTTTTTATCTTTCCATAATTGTGCCGCCATAGAGTCTGTGTGATAAGCCTCCATTTCGCCTTTTTTAAGTTTTTCCTTAAATTTTGGCATCTGTTTTCTATTTTTGCGGACAGTCCCACATGCATTTGTTTTTTTATCAAACAGTGACTGAAATAATAACGGGCTCGTATACCAATTGTCTACAAATAAAGAATGACCTCGATTTAAGTATGGCTCCATTAGTGTCATCACGATGCTTCCAGAAACTCCCAAATCCTCATGCCTTGTATAAATAGTGGTAGATCCCGTATAAATAATAAAATTCAACACATATCCCGTGGTACAATCGCAAATAACAAAGAGTTTTATACCAAAACGACTTGCTTTGTTTGGAATATATTGTTTGAAAGCCAGCCGACCTTTGAACAATATCAAACTCTCGTCTATACACACATTCTTGTATGGATACATTTGTTCCTTGAATACAGCTGTAATCATGTCCACCACTGCTTTTATTTTAAAAAGTCTATCTCCAGGCGGTTGTTCCTCATTATTACAAAAATGGAGCATACTCAATAAAATTTGGAAGCGATTCCTTGGCATAACATCGGAAAAAATCGCCGAATGCAATAAAATATCCGTGGACCAATGCTCTTCAATGGTGTTTCTAGTATTTCTTGCCATCAGTATACAGAGACCCATGAAAATATACATTTCATCAACGGTTGTATCGATCCATTGCTGCATTCTATAGCTTATTGAGGTGCTCTTGTTTTTTATATTTATATATTGCCGATTAGTTTCGGCTACAATGAGCTCAACTAATGTTTGATGCATAAAAATTTTGAAAAATCAACCTCTTGCATACCTTCATTTGTAAGCAATTTAGCGCCGGAAAAAGAAGAATCAAAATTGTGCACTTGCGGTAAAAATGCATCACTTTCCCAATGAAAGACGGGTCTTCTGTCACCACGATTATCTTGGTCAACATTCCCTGATTCAACATTATCATTGACCATTTCGGCGTCGTCTTCAAAGGGCTCGTAAAACTCCGGCAATTCAAATTCTACGTCACTGTTATCAGACTCGGCAGTTTGAAGAATTTCATAATCACTATTTGAAAATTCTGCCATTGTAATAAACCTAAATTCAAAAAATAATACTTAGAAAAACTAACAAGTGAACCAATTCCAAGATAATAAAAATCACTTCACAATAATTGATAATAAACACACTTATAACGCTGAAAACTTATTTATAATAATACATAATCCCTTAACTTTACAAGAAAACAACACAAGTGCGAGAAAATACCGGCAAACGTTTGATTTTATCAAAAAAAAAGCTCTCTGTGAACAAAGAATCCGACAGCGACACTTCCGTATTCCGGGATGCCCCGTAATAAATTAAGATAAGTGATGACCCTTGCGAGCTCTATCGGCTGTCAGATGGAATAATTTACAAAAATGTAGATTACAACATTTTTGAAACAATATGAGTGACAGTAAATTCTTAAAATTAATCCCCATAGATGGCGGTAGGCGATACAAAAAGAGACGTTTCAATTTCATGTTTTATTACGCGTCTAAAATTGTGTGAAGATGTGCGCGGATTTATCCGTTCGCGGCGTGTGGGGTACTGCGCGGCAGCGCGGATTTATCCGCCGGTCGCGGCAGTGATCGGGTTAACAATGTACTTGTCTCGCCTTTCAAAGTAATCCGCGATCTCGGCATACTATTAGACTCAAAATTGACATATCTGGAACACATTAATGCCATAATCAATAAGGCATCTAGAATGCTCGCATTTGTACTTCGAATGACTAAATCTTTCAATAGCACTTAGTCATTAAAATGCATATTCTCCTGTTATGTACTTAGCATTTTGGAATTTGCATCACCAATTTGGTCTCCGTACTACGAAATACATAAAAAGTGTCTCGAACGCAGACTTTCACAAAAACACTGAATTTCAAAAATCACGTCCACTTTGATAACTATGATGATGCATATAAGTACCACAAGATAACCTACTTTTGAAGACAGGCGAACGATAAGCGATATGAAATACCTTTACAAAATACTTAATAATCTCATAGATTCACCTGAAATTTTAAATTTGATACCTTTAATGTCCCTCAGAGACGAACAAGAGCACCACGCCTTTTCCATTTAAATCATTGGAGAACAAACTACGGTAAAAATGTATTATTAACATAGTTCTAGATACGTATGACACAGCCTTTGCAGATATCGATATTTTATATTTAAGTTTGGAGCAGTTTACAAAATCCCTTATGTACTGTGAAACTCTCTTAATACATTTTTCAAGGGACCAGCAAATAAAAACTTATTAGGCGTGAGAACATATTAACAGTGATTTCATTATTTTCACATATGATTTACACTTTCTAATTTTGTGTTTTAATTGAAATTTCGTTTATATAATATGAAAATTTAAGGACATCTATTTAAAAAAAATTAAGTAGGTAAATATATACATTTGTAAAATATTACCTGAGGGTCAGAAAACAATAAAAACCACCAAAACAATAAAAATTTTAGCACTGTCAAAAAATATTTTATTAATAACCATACTAAAAGAAAACCATATAATATCTTATGTATGTATGTCACTACCTATGTGCAAACCTTAATTTTAAAAGAAAATATACAAGTTATCTAAATTACTATTGCAAAAAAACACCTATCTTAAACTAATAATATTATTAAAGGAAAAATCAATCATAATTTAAATATAAATCGGTGTATATTGACAAAACATAAACCTCACGAATACGAAAAAAAAATACGAAAATTACCTGTATCTACTTCCCCTGGCTTGGTAAAGATTGTACATTTGTAAAAAAGAACCATTTGTAAATAGTATTCTACTTGACTTCATTTTAAAAATGTATCCCTTTTGATGATTTCTACATAATTTAGTTGTACATCCAACATATCGCCTTGGGAAAACTCAATGGGGCAAAGTTCAAACAACCTGCCAATTCAGGGGCGAACTCGACGAACTTAACACAATAATACATTAAATAACATTCTTTTGAGATTAATAACGATTTTATTTATTTTAATTACGTTTGATTTCACAATACCTGAATATTTTCCCGGGCGCAAAGAATATTCGTGATATTTTTTATCGATAAATTAAATTTGATCCGTTTTTTTGTAACTCAATTAGAAAACAATCGGAGATATTACGTAATGAATATTCCCGATTGTTTCCTCGAAGAAATACAACCAAAATGAGAAGAATTTCGTTTAGGCGAATTAATTTTGCACTGACGTTGATTGATTTTGCGATTGCGACTACTTATATAAAAAATTATCATAAATAATCGCCGCGTAAAATTATTTATTAAATATTATTTCACTTGTCAGTATTCAACCGTTCTGTTTTGTTTTACAATTTTTTTAATAGATTTCAAAATATTTTGTTGTTCAAGAGACAAGTTTATTCATGGATAAACGCTAACCGTCGGTCGTTTTATTTTATTTCTCAAGAAACTAATCAAATCAAGCCAATCAAAACTAAACCGGAAGTAATGAATGGCTCCCAATGATATCTATCATTTTGATGAAAATAATTTAAAAACAGATTTATTTTTTAAGAATGAAAAGAGCATGGAGTAAAAATAATCAAAGAAAAATTAGTACAAACAAGTTTAAAGAATTATTTGCGCTGATCAAAGCCGACTATAAACACGTAACTCGCCAGTCGGGTACGCCGACAATCGCGCGAAAATTATTATACGATATATGAGTACTTGAATTATGAATCGAGTAATTTAAGTGATTAATTGTCTTTAAATTTGTTTAATTAACTTTGTACGTCCCGCGAATTCACGCGACGCGAGGCCGGCGCCACATTGCGCAGACGTTCCGTCGCAGATCTTCCATTTTACTACATTTTATCTACATTTTTTTCCATTATATAATATGCACTTATCAAACGCACTGCGCGGACATTCGACGAAATGACGCGACCACGACATCCAACATCCCCGCAGTGTGGCGCTGGCCTTTGTTTCACTGAATTTGTCGGCAGTTATTTCACGTGTTTGAAATGATATTGAATGATTTTAATGACCCTAATGAGCGAAATAGACCCAGGAAGAAAGGCAGTCCGATAAATAATTAAAAATAAAGAGTATAATTGATATAAATACTTGTGAATTTTAATTAAATTACGGTATATTTTGGACGTTAAATATTGACGAAAATGAAACAAAATATTACAGTAGCACCTACCAAAAGGGCTTCTGGAATTGCAAATTATCAGGTGCACCTGCTAATGCAATTGTGTATTCTCAGAAATGGATTTTTCGGTCAATTAAGAATGTTTGCATAGTTAAGAATGAAAATAATTCAAAAATTAGTATCACCAATGCCGCTCTGCGAGTATTATAGGAGTATATTTGAAAGCCAAGCATTCTTTGTTTATATTGGGGATTAAGTTTTATTGTCTCACCTTTTCAAATAGTACAGTTTTTGTCAAACTACTTTTATGGCTCTGCAAGAATTATCTATTGTAAGCTGCCCATTTTGTGAATTTTGAGATTTATTTGGGTTAATTGTTTTATTAGCCTATTTAAATACTGGAGGGTTTTTTCAGCCCCTAGAACTTTTATGACACCGCCAAATTCCCATTCACAGCGAAATATTCTGCTGCATGTGAGACGCCCGCGCTGTATTTTGTCCGGACCGACGCTACCTACCTACATTCTCGGCTTCTAGAGCGAACATGGCGGACCACCCTTACATTTTTTGTTTCTGTGCGTAACATCAACTATTATGAAAAAAAAGAAGTAATTTGCCTAAAACTTGTTGATTAATTGCATATATTTATACACACGTAATGATAAACATAATACAATATCTATTCATACAATTAATTACTATGAATAAATTACTTGAAGCATTTGAATATTTGAAATTTCCGAAATTAAGCCGAATTACAGTAATACAAGCATAGAAATGACAGTAGGAATGTTAATGCACTTTATATATTTTATTCTAGGAAATGAAAGAACTTTCTAAGAAACAATCTCACGGGGTCTTCATTAGTAATTAGTTGCGAATCGGGTTTTTACGGCCTCTTAAGCAATTCCAAGAATTGGATTTTTCAGACACCTATACAATTAAGGAGGTATATTTGTATGAAGTTAAATATTAATGTAAATAATATTTGTATTGCGGTTGCGCTTTGGTATTGTGAGGATTATCCGGATTATTGTCTTTGAAATATTTGCTTAGATTTACAGCGGCTGTTCTTTGGTTAGAATTTTGACTTTTGTTGTTTTCTTTGAAAAATATTTATTAGGTACCCTATTATAAAATTTTACTACCCTTGTTCACATTTGGGTAATGGAAAAACCCATAAAAGAAGTGGCTTTTTTTATTGGACTCATTTAATTTTTTCTTTTGAATATCAAACAAAATACCAATATCTGTTTCGAAAAACGTATTATGAAGATTTATTTGTATGGGTAAATTGAGTTCAGCTAAAAATATTTGCACTACTTAGGCGAGAAACGAAAATAAGCGGGAAACGTATTAAGCCTAATAAAATATGCGATTTGTATGGGACTTTTTCGGGACTGCAAAGTTTAAACTTATTTTGCGGGAGAACTTATTAAAAGTGAATTTATTAAGCGAGTTTCACTGTATAAACTCACGCGATGACATTTTTCTTCCCACACATGTGAACACACATAAAAACGCATACACACACGGACACATAAAAACACAATAAACAAATACACACACTCACACAAACTCACTATTTAACATATTGTTTTTTCTTATTTTTTTATCGATCCTGGTATATTCTTGTATATATGTTCTCTTGTAAGTGGCCCAAGGCTCTGCACATCAATAATTGTTTTTTTTTCAAGATTTATTAATTATATGGCCGTAAGAAAACCAATTAATGAAAAAATAAAATAAAATAATATTGTTGTCTAGTACCGATGGCTGCCCATTAGTTGCCAATCATTGATGCAATCAGATACAAATCTCAAATAACGGTTAGTGTGTCACCGGTTAAAATACCATCACTAACAATAATGCATTTGGTAAAGAATCTGAACACCGGAATAATGTTGTACTTTTATCATACTGTAGCGAGACAGAATACCAACTACTGTGTACCTACTAAAAGTGCTGAAAAAAAACAGATAGACATCAACCATGGCGGCGGACTGATTACGCACGCAATCCGGGTCACTCAACTATGACCGCGCTATCTCTCTGGAGCCTTCTATGATATTCGATGCCGAAGAGAGTCATACGAAGAATAATCTAGAACATTCATCAAATGTCTAGTTAGCTCTAGAATGAAACTTTCAGGGGAATTTTACTATATAAGGAGTATGTGACGTGAAAATACAGTTTATGAAGTTAACAAGCGACATCTCCATGCTACTACCGAGCGAACCAGAGTGATCAGTGATTCATGAAATTACAACATGCAATATTAGTAAGTGAAGTCAGCACAAGTGAATAGTGAAATAAAAGAAAGCCGGGGCGAATTGTTTCTACGAATGAACATTGAACAGAGTTTATCAGAAGAAATAATTTACTAAAAATAGCGCAATTAATTAGTGCAAATTAAGGAATAGTTTAATAATAAGTGTGTGAAATATTTGGAAGACATTTAGCGAGTACAAAATTCAGGACGGCACTAAAATTTAACTCGTGTCCAGGACTTCTTTGGCAATAAATTAAACTAAATAAATTTGTAGCATTATGTAGGCCTCCCAAAGTCACGTCCCGTGACAATACAAATAACTCACATTTAGATTTGTACCAGCCGAAACGTCAACTAATGATTTGTTTCCAAGAATAGTTTCCGAATTATTATGTTTTCCAAGTATAATTATGTAAGTTGAAATATTTCAGGGCAGAGCACCCTTCAGAAATGAGAAAAAGTGATAAAATAGGCCAACAACAAAAACATCCTAAAAAAATCACACCTTTTAATTTATATATGGAAGATCAACTTCACAAAGAATCGGACTTGGAAGAAAAACCTTTCAAAAAACTTTTTTCTTTTTACCGTCATCAGTGGGAAGATCTTTCTGAAGAAGAAAAATTGCCTTGGCTCCATTGGGCAGAGCAGAAACAACAAGAAATTCTGGTTTGTATCAAAATCTATACAGCTAATTTTATAATAAAAAATATTCCATAGTTAAAGCTAGCTGTTGATAATTTGACTAAAATATTATTTTCTTTAACTGTTTTAGCAAATATCAGGCTCCAATGAAATTGTTCCTCCTGCAAAATCAGTATTGACAAAGAAAGAGCGAGAGATATGCGACCGAGCTAGTGGAAAACCTTCCAAGCCACCATCAAATGTGTACAGCTTGTTCGCCAAAATGATGCTTCGATCTGGTGAGCTGTCAGAATATCACAGCAAGGTATAACAATATCAAATATTTTTTAATTTTAAATTAACCCACTCACCTCTGTTTTTCTTCAATGAGTACATAAAATAGACAGTTTTTTTAAACAATAATTTTTGCTGGAGTACATTTTACAAAAGCATGTAAAATTATCATGTTTATATCTTTACGTGCACGGCACGTCGTGCTGGTGAAACACAAAAAGAAATCCAAGATATAGAGAGAGAGGAAAATGCACGGACTTACCTCCACACTTCCGAATTTCTTCTCGTCCGCAAACTTCTGGGTTGGTTCGCACTGGAGGAACGTCTACCACTTTTGCGTTTAGTTTTTAATGTCTTTGATTTAACTTTGAAAATACATATACGGTATTTTTTCATGGTCAATAACTCGAGTTGATCAATTAAAATAATTGCTGTTAGCAAGTTTGCTTCGCACGGTGAGGCTTCCAAATTTCAACTGAACCGGCACAGCTGTGCGCGAATGCTTTCGCGAAATGTAGGTACTGCGTATTCGGTAGCCCTGCATTTTAGGTGGGTATTATACAGGAACAGTATATTGGGATGGTACCGATAGGTAATCAGGATAAGGAACAAAATACCATGCGCCAACAATATCATAATTTGAATTATCGGGGTGGTTAATACATGGGTTTCCGAACCCGAATATGAAAATATCCAATTTAAGTATGATTAAAAGCTGTAACCACACCTTGTTATCTATTAAAAGCACATCTAGAGATATAAAAACACGCAGGTCCCAAAATGTTAATTTTATAGTTGATTAACCAAGATAATTGGAAAACCCCGGTAATTCGTAATTTGAAATAATTTTTAGACCCTTGCGCCATAAGTCGATACATTTTATGTCAGATTATTTGATTTTTTAAACAACTTATAAAAAACTATTAATATTATTATATAACCTTTTAGATTGCACACACTTGTGTGCCATGTCCTTATTTCGTGGCGCCTTGTGGAATCCACTTAGCATATTATATTCAATCTCTCAAACCGGAGAATCCTAGGCATAAGAATGTTCTTAGGTTTTCACGGCCACTCAGAATCTTCTGGTTTGGCATAATCGAAAGTTAAAATTGAGTAAAGATTGAAGAAGTCTTCTATAAAATCAAAGATAACTCTAAAAATTTTCGATTAGGTCTTCCAAACGTGACACAATAGAAAAAAAAAATCGATTTTTTCGCAAGTGAGAACGGCCAATACATACATCAATATCGGGTACTTTAGTAATAAAAATGATGCATTCTTTGTATTAGCATAATAAAAATTGTGTTTTCAATGCAAAAATACTTACGTTTTTCACAAAATTATTGACTTTTTTAATGAGTTTTAAGGTTTTTGTTGAATTACTAGAATTTAGTCTTCTTTCAGCTCGATATTTGTTTGACAGGAAACGCTTTCTACTTTTTTTCATGTTTGGAAACAAAAATCTCAGGGGTCAAATCTGGACAGCAAATGGATGAGGCAGCAATTCGTAGTGTAATTTAACCAGTTTTATGTGGCGATTGCAGATAAGTGAGCTGTTGTGTTGTCATGATGAAAGAGCACTTTTTTCTTCGCCAAATGGAATTGTTTTCTTATCAATTTAGCATTGAAGCAATCAAAATATAATCATCCCCATTGTCCTTCCTTTCTTAATTGTGAAAGTCAATTTTTGACCATTGTTTAATTTCTGGCATGTTGTGATAGATACATTTTTCATCAACAGTCACAAAACGCTGCAAACACTTTCAGATTGCACTTAAGCATGTCTAAACAGGGTTCCGAAGTTGTCATGCAATTCTTTTTTCCAATTTTGTTCCACTGTGAGCAAATACAACACCCACCTCACTGATATCTTTCTAGTATCCACTTTTTTGTGTAGCATATTTTGTACGCATTCAGTTGAGCAATCTCTCTGATGTTCACAGGCGGTCTGCTAAAACAATACCGTGAATTTTGTTAAAAGATGGCATCAAACAATGGCATACAGATTTAGTGTCCGTTGTTGAACACGGGTACTTATCATACAGCCCTCAAGTGTGTAAGAATATTACGAGGAAGCTAATTTTCTTTGGTTTTGCAATATTTAACAGGATCGGATGAAAGAGATCTCTTTGAGATGGCAGTCAATTGGATCAGAGGATCGGTTAGCCCTAGAAAAACAGTTAAAAGAGGAAAAGAAGCAATACGCTATACATTTGGAGGATTACCTTAAGCACAACCCAATTTTTGCTTCCAGGTAGTCTTACTATTTTTTTTAAGGGCATTAATATATTTTTCCATGTTGAAACTATACACATATTTCATACACTACTAATTTTTGTATTAGATTAGCGAAATTTGTTTAAGAAAAAAGTTAATTGTTTACTTTTACTTTATACAAGAAATCAATACATCCGCACATATGTAAAATTAAAGATTCAACAAATGAAAATTTAATGACCCCAAATTGTTTTTCAGTGTAGAGGAAAAATCACAGAAATTGAAAAGAAAAAAAAACAAAGTTGATGAAGTAAAAGAAAATGATACAGCAGAAGAGAATCAATCTGATTCGGCTTTGTAAGTACATAATTTGTGTTTTTTTGTTTATTTAATCGTCACTGAAATATAATTGTTTGATTAATATGATTGCTAGTTTTGGATCAATAATTCATATATGTAATTGTTACTCCATATTTAGCAAGGAGGCTGCCTATATGGGGAGTAAAAAAAAGGGATCAAAACATAAGAAAGGCGAAACAGCTGATGAAGATTTTGGTTTTTCCAAAGTAAATGGGCACAGCAGTGAAAGGTAATATTTCTTATATACTGCTGGAGTTAAGTTAAGTTAAGTAATTTAACAGTCTGCACATTTTTCAATATAGGTTGACAAATCAAACTGCAACAGCAGCCATAAACCAATTGTCTTTTCGTATCATTTTTCTTTTACAAATATAGTTTAATAAAATTATATTATTTTATTGGCTTTAATTTACAGAATTGAACAAGAAAATAAAAAATATAAAAAGACAAAAAATAATGAAATTAAATATACAGAAGAAGACATTTGTACACAAAGACAAGAAGACAATTATGCACAACCAGATTCAGTGAGGTGCAATTTTACATGTATTTATAACATAAAACTTTTTAGTTTAGACCTAACTCTACCTTGATTTCTATTTATTAGGCCTGGTTGTTTCATGTTGGACTAAAATAAAAGTTTGTTTAAAGCATAGATTTTTACAGAAACAATAGTTTGTTTGGTGGAGAACGCAAAAATCTTTGCTTTAAACAAACTTTTACTTCAATCCAACTTGAAACAACCGACCCTTAGTCATTCAAAATTATACAAAGTTCTGCCTATTAGATATGTATAATGATATTTGTGTATTTATTATTACTTTATTAATTACTTTTATTATATTATTATTGAACTGAATGTGTACAATAAATAGTCGAGATTGTTGAAAAGGTTTTATCTAGAAATAGAAATGCACATTGTTATCCTAGAAATAATGAATATGAAATCTTAATTGTTTTACAGCAATTCAGAACTCTCTTCAAAGAAGAAGAAGAAGCATAAAAAAGGCAAGGATCACATCATCTCACCTGAAGATGTGACAGCACCACAAAGCATAGAGTTAGTATTATATTATACCATTAAAAAAATTAAATCAAAGTTGAAATTTTTTGTATAAAAGGTTATAGTGAAACCCCATAATGTTACATTAGTTTTCAGTACATAAGTGTATATTTCGATAATGTATACATTAACTTAATATATGTATTTCTAGTGAGTCTATATTTTCACTGGCATTTTAGTGAAATTATATTCAAGGTCTTACTTATCATATCCAAGCAGTATTTCACCAATAGAAATTAATACAAACTAGTGAAAAATATTTTAAATGATATCTTACTAGTGAAATTATATTGGCGTCCGAACTGTCATTAAAATTAAATTTGACAGATCATGACAGATGTATATTTCTGGATTGAGATTGACCTCTTAGAATAACAATTTAAGATTTCAGTTATTGTGTGATTTCAGTTATTCTTAGTGCATCATTAATTTCTTCTGTGCAAATCAACATTATATAATCTAACCTAAGCTTTGAGAAATGCGTGCATTCGTGGACAAAATATAGTTTCACCGATACTGCGCAGTGAATCTGGAAATTCATTGATATACATGTTTTCACTGCCCGACCAGGTAAAATATATTTCTACTGGTGAAAATATACTCACTAGAAATACAAATTCTCTGTAACATATAGTTACAGTATACACAAAAGAAGAAAACTTTAACTATGTAGTTGTTGTATTCATTCGCGGTTCGGTGTCTGTCAAAGTATTCACAATGTCTACCTAATGTATGGTACGCTGGAGTTGCCATACTCAAAATAAATACAAATTTTAATAAATCATGGCAATCATAAAGGAGATATAAAATATGAAAATGAAGTAACAATTATCTTTTTAATTACTTATTGGGTGTGAATGTGACTCCATCCTTTCCCAATAGGTGATATTAACTGCTTAAGTGAACTATAAAATGGCAATTCTTATTATTTGATAGAATTTGATGTCTGCTATCAAATGCAGACAGAAGTTGAAGTTGAAATTGGGTTGCATTACAAACAACTATTATTTTTAACTCCTTTAAATGTCAAATTTTATTCCAAATAAACGTCATTTATGGGTAGTTTTATTACATTATTTTATTGCAGAGAAAAGTGAAAATGTGAAAAATGTAACGGAAGTTGCAGTGTGCATTGTAGCGGGAATTCATGTGGCGGGAAACAGCATGTAGCGAAAAATTTATTCACTTCAATTTAGTGTTCCAATAATATAAATAATGTATTGTTGATCATCTTGAACCGAGTACCAATCACAAAAATGCTCAATTCAAAAGCTGACAAATGATTGGTTATTGAATTGAAAATTAGAACTGTTTATTGAATTACGGTTTTAGGTGTGTATTAGGATTTCATGTTATTGTCGATGTTTTTTTCAAAAAGAACGTAAATTGTCAGATATTCGTATTCAAAACAAGAAAACACATTCATTTGACATTCAATGCGGCTGTCAAAGTTGTATAGTTTTGAAACTTTTGAATACGAAACCGTCTTAGGCCGAAAATGGATAAAACGTAAAAGTGGGTAGGCACCTGGACTTTTTTGAAAATGCATTTTTTTTGATTTGTCGCATCACATGTCTGCGATGCTTTGGCGACAAATATCTTCGAATCGCCGTGAAACGTCGATTCAAAGACATTTATCTCTTATTTTTGCCATCACAAACCAATAGTTACATTTGTACCAATTCAAAAATTAATATTAATAATTTAACTGCATTAAAGTGTTATCAATTTACATTTATCGCCTTCTTAGACTTCGTATTATTGTATTAATATCTATACCTATAAAACTCAATGTCTGTCTGTCTGTCTGTTCTCTATACAAATCCACACCGTTTGTCCGATTCGATTCAAATTTTACATATTTATGCTTTGGGACCCGACGGGTAACATAGGCAACATTTCCCCCCTATTCTCATACCCCTTCCCCTCCCCCTGACATATTTTCGATGCAAATCTGTGACGTTTGACCGATCGGACTCAAAATTTGGAAATTCTTAGGACTTGGCGAGTAACATCGTGACGTAACGTGAAAAATCTTGGGTGAAGCTGGTCCATTGCAACCAAAGCGAGATATTCATTGCAATAAGGTTGTGCTCTGTACCTGGTGGGATCAGAAAGGTGTGAAAAAATCATCTGAACTGCTGGGATCAGTCTAATGTCCATGTCTACCGATGACAACTAATGGTGTTTGTCGCACTCAATTAAGGAGATTTGTATATTTTCACGTATCTCTCAAATTAAATACCTTTATTTGTGGTTTCCGATGTCTGCAATGCCTTTAGAAAAGTGATTTCTTCAAAGCTATTTATTCAGGCGGTCTGGTCTGTTCAATTCTCATGTTTCGACTAAAATTACATGAAATAAGTACTAATGCCGTATTTCTATAAGGTTTAGCTTAGAGAAAAAAGATTATTTCATATGTACTTATTAATTTCTTTTCCCACAAAATTGTCATTGTCGCATTGGACTCATCTATACATTTTGACGTTTGACGGATAAACATCATGTCTCGCGTCGCATTGTTGCGTTGTCTCTCTCTCTCTCTCTCTCTCTCTCTCTCTCTCTCTCTCTCTCTCTCTCTCTCTCTCTCTCTCTCTCTCAAATAGAAATTTAAAGAAACAAACACAGACGTATTGTTTATTTTTGTTTTCGTCTATTAAGTGTTGGGATAACAATCTTAAGATCCCAATATTGCTATTCAGAATTTGGCCGTATACAGAAAAAACGAGGCAATTTCCTTAATGTAGGAGTGTAGATTATCACGAGGCAGCTATTTAATGAAAGAAACAGATTAATGTGTAAATTATAAAGTAAATGTTATGTTAATGAAATAAAGTTTATTTTTACTTGAATGCTCACCACACTAAAACCTAGTTACGTAAGTTAGAATTACGCAAAACCAAATTAATTTGAAATGCAAGGGATTAAAAAAAAACAGTCAATTAAATAATGGATTTGGAATTTACAAAAACATTGCGTAATTAATTAATTAATCAATGAATAGTAAACAAAGGTACTGATATTGTAAAAAAATGTTTTTGCTTATTCTGAGGAAACACCTCGAACTCGAAAATGCTTTATTTTATTTATTATTATGAGAAAATATAAACCAATAACCTATTACATAATTAGTGGTGTTGTGGTGCAGATGGTATCGATCTTTTGAAAATTATAGCCGTGCACTGGCTGCTAATCAATATATTCAATATATATATATAAAAAGAAACCCGTGTTTCCCTATCCGTCAAGTTTTCTCCACAACCACCCACTGGTGGTTATGGTGGTAGATAGCCCTTGGTGTCACATCGAAAATATGCGAGTTTGGTGGGGGTGGCTGTACGTGGGTGGGAGTGGGTGACGAAAATGTGCTTTCTAGCGCATTTTTTTGTTACGGGAAGGCCGCAAATGCTTTAGATTGTTTCAAAATAGGTGCACCGACTGTGTCTGTGAATCTAGAAGGTTCGGAAAAAACCTGCTCTAGAAAGTTCTGGAAGGAGAAGGTTCTAGAAAATTCCCGAAAGTTCTATAATGTTCTAAGCTGAGTGGCAAAATATGTCGGTGTGTCTAGAAGGTTCCTGTACATTCGATAAATTCCTTGGAAGTTCTGGAAGGAGAATGTTCTAGAAGGTTCGCGAAAGTTCTATGACGATCCAAACAGTGTACTAAAAATCTATGCGTGCGAAGCCGCGCAGGCACAGCTAGTATTGATCTATTTGGATGAGCAACGGCTCTAATATTGAATTATTTGACAAATATCGGCAAGCGGGGGCGGCGAAACGTGAGACATTTAAAGGAGGTTTCAATTTTATATAACAAAATAAAAATAGTCAAGTGACGTAATGTATTGATTTCTGAAAATTTTCACCAATTATGAATTGCCGGGGTTTTCAAATTGACGGGGTTAATCAACTATGAAAATAAAATTTTGGGTCTTGAATGTTTTAAAAATTCGAATTATGTCAAATTTTGAATTATCAGAGTTTGAAATAACAGAACTTTATTGCATTGTTGGTCGGTATTACATTTTTTTATAAAATAATTATTGGTTACAACTCCAAAGAGACTCCAGTTAAAAAAAAAAGAAAAAACATGTAGAAGATTTGTTATTGGAAGAAACAAATTCCCTTATGTATGTACAGTAGAACCTCGTTATAACGAACCCCGTTATACCGAAAAACGTCATACATCGAAGTTTTTTTCAAAATTAATTCCCCACAATATATTTTTCATACAAAAATGTATTTATATAGCGAAATTTCGTTAATATGTATAACGAAATAATTTTAGTTCCGTACGAAGACACATCCATACATTTACGTAAATATATAACGAATTTTTTTGTCGAGATGTCATCGAGCGATAAGCAGCCGGGATAGTTTTACGGCCTGCACGCCGCCGGCCCGTCGTAAAGGGTAATAAATCTCCGGATGGTGATTTTTGTATTTTTGGGGTTTTTAAATTCTTTAAAATTTCTCCTTGGGATTTTAATGGGCTCCTATAAAGCATTTTGGCATAATCCCTGTGAACTCTTGTTGGGACAATAGTTTTATTGCCCATAGTCAAAAAAGGTTAGAATGAGGCATGCGTGTATTGTCTTCTAGAACACGTAAAAATATTGCATCACATTTTTCATACAGATTGTATCTACTTAAATCAAAATATCCCAATATGTATAATGAAAAAAAACTTTTGTTCAAACAAAATAATAATATTGCGCAGATTGTTTTTCGCGCAAACACGTGGTGGGGAATAACCCCGCAACCCGCCGTGTCGCAGGGGACAAAGTCGCGCGCATGTGTACGGCCGCTTTTCTGTGAACGCCTCTACGATCATTTATTACGCTCAATATCAGACAGCAACAAATCAGAATTTTTCATTTTCTATATTACCATAAACTTTTATCACTTTTCAGATTATAATTGAATATTTACATTGATTGCATTGTTTACGACATTTTAGAAAGCTATGACTACCGGCGCGGCGCGGCGCGGCGTTCGCAGCATTTTCTGTCACCAATATTATCATCCGAGATTCTTATTTTGAGTCAAATAACTGAGTTAATTAAACACAAAACTAAACAATGGAAAATAAGTTATATAATTTTAAGAGATCGATGTTTTACTGCACGCGTTTTACGGCATACGTACCTACCTATGTAATTTATGTGACTATTAATTTTAGAAAAAAAGTGTCAGATTTCTCAGGGACATTAGTTTTAAATAAATACTCATAACTTCCTTTGTTTGCTGAATGTCTTATTACTAGCATCCATATAAACCAACAATGGGGACGTATTCAAAACCATTTGCGATCTCTTTCAAGGCCGCGGTACTTTTTTTGCCATGGCGCACAATATACATATTAGAATTTTTTTTTCGTTATATATGGGAATTCGTTATAACGAAATTGATATTTTTCGGTCCCTTGGATTTCGCAATAACGAGGTTTTACTGTATTAAGCTACAAATACACATGCTTATTTAGTGGCACGTGAACATGCGCAGTATCGACCTTCTTTAGGCCTTGCCTTGCTTGTGGTACTGACGTCACCAGCTATGCGGGCTGGTCGTCCGCATTCAAGATGACGACATCGGCCATCCATTCGTGGCGACCGTGTCGAGTCATGAAGCTCGCCTTCGCTAAGTTCTGAAAAGGCCCTTTTCAGGGCCACATCTGATCCAGTCCGAAACACTGTACCTACATAAAATGACATATTACTTGTTATATGTCTAAGTCTGGCTTTATTGTGCAATAACTTTTTCACACAGCGATTTGGGACTTCCCGCCATAACAATAGTTGAAGTACATAAAAAAACCTTTCCAATATATATCATGTTATTGGTTCCTACACTACGGCCATTCTATGATGGCACTTTTGACGTTTAGACTTACATGAAGTTTCGTAAATAACGACAGCTAAACATTGGAGGACAAATGCTATACTTTATTGCGCGAACGCCAGAGTAGTGATGTCCATCAACATTAAATATGGAATGAACGAAATGATTCAAAATGTTATAAGATATTGATTGCCTGTATAATATGCATAGAATACGCAGAATAAGTATCCAAAATAACACAACAAATCTGACAGATCGATTGTGCCCTCTAAATATGATCTTTTTCTATGGCTTTATTAGAGGGGGCTTTATTTATTATTTATATTACAAAACAATGAAATATTTAAGTTTGATGAAATATTTAATGAGATATCTTAAGAATGAAATATTTAAGAACTAGATAAGACATTTCTAAATGTAATATTGAATAAAATTCATGTTTCGTGGTTTGGATATACAGGAAATCTCGCGCGATCCCCATCGTCCCCATATCCCCATAAAATCATTAAAAAACCGCACGAAGCGCCGCGGACCATTATAGAATGGCCGCTATATTGATGGAATTAATGTAAATGTCCTGCCTCGAAGAGGCGAGGAAGCAAAAATACATAAGTATTTTTAAATGTGCCAAATGAATCCTTTTATGTGATATTTTAAAGTAGAAATTAAAATAAATAATGTTTTATCTGAGCCATATTGACAATGGACCCGTACACACAACGGCCGGTGTTTCACACTGCCGAAACCGCCGGGACCGCTAATGGATTCGTCGAAGGATCCTTGATGGCTTTTGTATCAAAAACCACTGGAGATTATCACGAAGAAATGAACGGAGAAAAGTTTACGAAGTGGTTTACCACAATGTTGTGTAGCCTTCCCGAACCATCTATAATAATAATGGACAATGCCCCGTACCACTCGATGAAGATCGAGTGGTACGGGGCATTGAATGATGAAGAAAAGAAAGCTGATATCGTTGCGTGGCTTCAAAAAAATGGCATAGATGCAAATATGGACATGTTGAAAGCGGAGTTACTTCAATTATTAAAACAAAACAAGCCGGCCAAATCACGGTACGTCATTGATGAAATCGCATCGGAATATGGGCACTAAATAATACGATTACCGCCTTACCATTGCAAATATAACGCAATTGAATTGATATGGGCACAAATCAAGGGATATGCAGCAAGGCATAATACAGAACCTCCATTTACGACATCAAAAATGTTAAAATTATTAGAAGAAGCTTGTCAACGTACAACTCAAACAGACTGGGCTAATGTAGCGAATAGAACCGTGCGACGAATAAAGGAAGATTACGAAAGAGATATTAGAATCGATAATATTTTAGATAATGATATTATAATTAATTTAGGAAATGATAGCAGCGACGATAGTTCAATGGAGAGTGATAGTAATGGGGATGAATCAGATTGAAACATTCAAGTAAATATTTTTATCTAAGAAAAATGTGTTTAATTATTCTTCTATAACCTTTTTTATGTACAAAGACTTTCTCAACTCACACAGTGCGACGAATTTTTTTTTCGATGAATTATTTCGTTAATGATTTTAAGTGTGTACAACACTATTACGATCTGTCAAAAATGCCATCTTATGATGGCTCGAGTATAGGCCAGCTCCCATACATTTTTGCGCATCCTCGTTTCCTTTTTTCTTTTCAAAAACATCAACAATAGAAGTATTTTATATTTTCAACAGGTATCTTTCGTGTTTGGGTTTTGACTCGAGCGAGTACATATGAAGTAACTTAAAAAAGGGCAAACTACTTACTAAATGTAAATATTTAAAACTTTTAACTAACGACCCTTTTTAGTAGCCATACTCCTTTTACCATCAGCTGTTCACGAAAATTGCAACAGCCGCTTTGCGCACGTAAAATCGTTTGACAGTTATTATTTACTTTGTAGTTATATTTTTGATATTATATTAGCCGTTTTAATTGTTAATATTCTTTACAATTTGCTCTAAAAACATCGCAACAAAAAATATAATTGATTATAAGAAGATAATTGAAAAAAAATGTAAAGGTATTGACAGAATGGTCAATGTCTGCGAGAACTTTCTGTGAGTGTAGGTACCACCCTCAAGAAGACTCCAGATTGCGGTGGGGCTGAATATCCCAGATTACGTAAATAGGGTTATATTACGTTTTTTTATCAATATTTTTGAAAATTAAAGAATTGCTTATATTTTCATCAAAAGCCCATTTTTCTACACAATGATCATTTATTAACTTTTATGTTTTCCTCAGTTCTACCCTGTTTTTTGCTGTTCCCTGGAGAAGTGTAAAACTGAGGTTTTACTGTATTGCATTTTCGAAATAAATTCTTGAAAAAATACAGATGTTTTTCACAAAATTAATGGCCTTTTTCACGAGTTTTGGTAAATTTCGCAATTGCATCGTGATTATTTTTACCTCTAATTTCGAATTAACGAGGTTCTACTGTATATGGATTTCATTTATACAGCGGCCAGCATTAGTTAGATGAGAGTGTACTATTGTTAGGGGTTTTTAATACATTAAGCTGTTTTATTTTAAATATATATATTGTAACTTTTATAAATACATATATTTTCAAAAAGATTTTATGCTGGCAATTTAAAATAAATGAATTTATGTGTTGATTAATATAATATTAATGTTTCGCAGGCCTGTTGACATCACAAAGAAGAAGAAAAAAAGAAAGACAGAACAAGAACCAGCAGTATCGGAGGAAGGACAGTCGCCAAAGTAAGTTAAAAATTAAATTTATTATTTTCTGTTGATAGAGGCATTATAATTAAAGCTTGGATTGCGAGCATAATTGGTTCCAAAAGCTTCTTAGTAATCAATCCAAAGCAGCTTTTATATATCAAAGCGAATTTCCCTATAAAAAAATGATTCGTTCCATAATCAAATATTCATATGTGTATACACTTTTTTATATGTAGGTTTCATTTTATATTGTTAACTTTCACTAATGTGACTAATGGAATCAATGCTACATGTTGGCTCACTGCAATCTTTTTGTGACTTTAATATATATTTTTTTATTTTATTTTATTCGGTCATCCAACAGGGAGACACAATCGCTTGGTAAAATATAATACAAGAAAAAATAGTTAAGGTCCGGTTGTTTCAAGTTGGATCAAAGTAAGCGTTCGTTTAAGGCATAGATTTTTGCATTCTCCACCAAATTGGGCGATCTGTTTTCGTAAATATCTATGCTTTAAACGAACGCTTACTTTAATCCAACTTGAAACAACCGGCCCTAAATGTCTCCCAAAATTAAAGGATAACACAGATAGGACATAACTATAGATAAGTCAATTTGACAATGACAGATAAAACAACATTACAGTTTCATTTAACCAATTGTTCCAAATTTAACTTTAACATAGACACAAAAGGGGTTGTGATGTATATAATATACATGATCAGGGAGGGGGACGAGTTTCTAGTATCTGCCTCACCATATGACGATACTCTTCATATTTAGAGTTAAAAATATCTATTGAATTTAAAAGGTAATTATAATCTGAGCGTATGCGTGGAATGGGAGAGGATTTTCTATGGTTGGTTTGTTAAGTTGGAAGGGAAAAGAGGTACTTCTGCCTGGCAGGTTGGAATAATACTACTTTTATCTCCTTTTGAGGATTTCACAGAGATCTGATATTGCATTGTTATTAAACAGATTTATTACTCACACTGCTGCAGCCTTAATTGGGTGAAGCCTTTCTACTAAATTTTGCACTGTTTCCCACATTCATTTGAAGTGAGGGATTCCTCAGTCATTTTCTCCTGCTCCTCCTTAGACAAGATATTGCTCTCTGAGACAAACCTCTTACTATTGCTCGCGATGCAGATCCATCAATCCATCGGTGGTCGGCTCCTGGCCTTGTGCCCCAGTGGAGGGTGGAGAGCGAGAAAGAGAGAAGAATCATCATCGGCTCAGTTGTGATTACGTGACGCTCGGGCAAAGCGTATACTTGTGTAGCGAGACCTCGCTCGTTTATAAGTCAAAATTTATTAAAGAGTTTTTGCTTCTCTTGCACAACACTAAACAGACCAAGTTACTAGCAATCCAAGGTTTTCTTTACATATGTATATTAGTCTCCAGTAGGCGAATCACTCAATGTACAATTTTGCCTTATCAGGATAGACAAAAATATCTTAAATTGTGTTACATATTAATTTAATATTCCTTTCTTTACAGGAGGAAAAAAAAAAGTGAAAGAATAATTTCCAAAATTGACCTTCTTGAGATTGTAAATAATTCCACATTGGAAAAAACTATTGTGGATGGAGAACCAAAGCCTCCACCAAAGTGAGTTAAAGTACTTGTTGATGTACTTCAGTTATATAATCTTTATTTATTTTTTGCACGGGGCTTTATATATTTATATTTTTATTTCATTCCAATTCATGGGATGAGGAGAAAATTATTTCTTTTCAGATGACATTCCTAGTTTGGTTTTACAGTTTTCTATTATATTGTAAGAGTACATTTTTTTAAAATTTAATATTTCAGATTACCCATCAAATTCTTTGCAAAAGCAATGAAAAAACAGAAAATAAAATATGCATCAGATGAGGACCTTGATGAAGCGTGGAAAAATTTGCCACGCAAAGAGCGCAAATTTTATAAAAAAGCTCTAAAAGCAGCCACAGAAACATATATATCTGATTACGAAACATTTTTAAATTCACTCTCTCCTGAAGCCCTGGAAAACTACTTGAAGTTGAAAAATGCTGCCGGGAAATAAAAATGAAACTAAAATGTCGAAACGTGAAAACCTGATCATGGTTCAGAATTTTCTGGGTATTTGTACCTTGTATCTCCGACCTCTGGCTGACATTTTGAATCCTATTGCAGTGTCTATTATCAAGGCTGATTCTCTGTAACATCTACCCTAATGATGGACTCTGCAATTGGATCCGAAATGTAGGCCGAGGAGGTAGTTGATAAATGGCAGAAAGGGAAGGAAAAAACTTATATTACATACCTATAATTTCTTACATGTTAATAGTTATAGGAAGAATAAAGAATATGTGAGAATTAGCTTCCATGGTCTCACCGGAAAGGGACCATATAGTCTCCAAATCCGGGCTCAGTAGGGAAGAAATGGAAGCCACAGGGCTTACGACCTGTCGTCGGCAGGTTTAAGGATCCTTTATGTCATGACTGCGTTCACCATTTCTTCCACCCCTTCCCTCCTCTTTAAAGTGACAAAATGAGTTACAATTCATGTTCTGTGCAAGAATAAAACTTAACTAGACCAACACAACATTACCATGCTAAAAAGTCTTATTTTTAAGTTATTTTTTTAGTTATTTCTTACCGTGCCTCATTTGATGCATCGGGAAGGGAAAACTCAGGTTATCCTGTCAGATTAAGAAATATTGCGAAGTTAAGTTAATTACAGATAACCCCCATCGATTGCGACCCCGGCGTGTGTGGATTCATTGTCGTGATCTTTTTTTTAAAATTTGTTTCGGCACTTGTCTGACATTGACACGTACCAAGAATCATCATAATGATCGTTGGCATGTGCGTGCTATCTTTTTTTTCCGCTCACTCACATTAAACACATGATTGTATTGATTGGCGAATCGGCTAGTGCAGATGTAGAATCAGCCAAAAAATTTATTTACACAATTTTATTTACCGCTACACGGAACAATTCAGTCGAGCTACACTTATACTAGTCCCTCAAGTTATGCAGCCATGAGATGCGGCGTCTTCCTACACTTTTTTATTTAAAACCAATCATCCACCAAGTTTAGTTTTTAATGTACAAGGAACGGGACTCTATTGGCATTGAATGCCAACAACATGTATGTTTATTTCCATAGAAGAAAAGACAGCTTCTGGATTTAAAGCAGCCAAGGATAATGCTAAACATATTTTAAATGCTTAATTCAATACGTAGTAAAAAATTATGATGTATGGTATTATGCAGTGTGGCCGAATGATAGACTACAGCATCTATCAAATTTTTCGAAGTTGTATATATCTTAATTTTTTTTTTCAATTGATTCAGCAACATTGTAGATTGACATTTAAAAAAAATATTGTATTATTTGTATATATCTACTATTTTTATTTGATTAATTACACCAACATGTTTCAGAAAAACCTTTCCATCGTCAGGGTGTTGTATAACTGTCAAAATATCAGAATGAAATATCTTTTGTTTCTCGTTTTTCTTAATTATTTTTAAATATTATTACTGAAGTTCTTGATTACTCGCAATTATTGGAAATTTTTTTAGAATTGGGCTAGTAGTTAAATTTAATTGATTATTAATAATATTTTGTTTAGGTACTATTACACGCTTTACTAATTTCTAATGATTCTAAATTATTTAATTTCAGACCAAAATTATTTATGTGTAAAATAGAAAGTACTAAATTTTTATCAAAACCATGATCATTTTCTAATAAATGATTTGCAAATTCAGAAAAATCATGATTATTCAGACATCTTAAATGCTCTTTAACTCTTGAAATTTCAACCGGTTTTTCCAATATAAAATGCTGTACAATCTTTACATGACAGTTTATAAACACCTGAATTGTTAATTATTATATTATCTTTATCTTTTGCATTTATGAGTAGTTTCCCTATATTATTATTTGTATAAAATGCAGGTCTTATATTTTTTGGTAGATGTTTTGAAATTTGATTGGAAAATGTAGTAATATATAAAATTCTTTGCCAATAATCGTTATTATTATTTATATTTATCTGTGAATTGTATAAAAATTGGTTAGTTATATTTTTCTTTAATTTATTTTTTTAAATTTTATCAATTATTGTATCCATTATTAAATGCGATTTGTTTTATTGTATTTAATTCAATTTGAAAATTAGAGTGAGACAAAGGTACATTGATAAGACTGTGTATCATTGAATGAAAACCCGAGTGTTTATGTGATAGAGTACTTTGTATTATAATGTATGTAAAAGTTGGCTTTCTATAAATTTTAAATTAAATTTTATTATTATTTTTAAAAAGTTTTAGATCTAAAAAATTAAGTGTCGAATTACTTTCTATTTCTGAAGTAAAATTTATGCTATTATGAAATGAATTGATTAGTTGTAAAAAAGATGTTAGTTGACGTTCTGATCCTGTCCAAATACATAATATATCATCAACATACCTTCTCCACAACAAAATATTTTTTAACAAAGGTGAATCACAATTAAAAATAATTTTCTCTAAATTATCTATAAGAATGTCTGCAATTAATGGACTCGTGGGTGCTCCCATAGGAAGTCCCTCTGTTTGATTAGCAACAGAGATTCAATAAGCAACTTAGACCTTTAACCAAAATATTAGGTAAATTTGATTACTTTAATAAATCAGAAATGATAATTTTACTTTCATTGATAGGTACATTCGTAAATAAATTGACAATATCAAATGAAATTATTAAGATTTTCTGAAACATGTTGGTGTAATTAATCAAATAAAAATAGTAGATATATACAAATAATACAATTAATTTTTTTCTTCTTAATTTTGCACACCTTGTACCACATGTGAGTTTTCAATATTTATTTTATCAACTATATCTTTAAAATCCCCTGTTGGTGCCAAAATTTTATTTAACGTGACTATCTCCAGAACGGATTACCAGTATGTTACTATTTTCTGTGCATTATTTGTTTTGTAACTAAAAATGACTTATTTTAAAAGTACTTAAAATTATATTTTGATACGCTCGTTATTCAGAAATCGTAACTAATTTTAAGTTAAAAAATAAAAATGAAAAAATATATTTCATAAATGAAAATGACGATGATTAAATGAATACTAGCTGTAACCTGTCAAAAATGACAGAACATTGCCTCTTTGCTAAGTCCTAGTGTATATTTATAATATCTTTTTGGCGGTCCACGGAGAGGCGACCTTAGCAACATGCGTAGAGCGGCCAGTTCGGGTTTCAGCCCGGCCCACGGTTCAAGTCCCATCTCCGGCCGTTTAATTTGTTTTTTTTTAGCGGTGAATAAGAATGAAATTACGAACACAGAGTTACGTGGACGGAGAGACAACGAAATTATTATGTTTGATGAAATTTCATGATAAATTTTGCAACTATTAAATAACTTATAGGTGCACAAATCATGCTATTATTGGTCATCACATAAATAAAGAAGTGCTAATTAAAATAAAACGTAAGGACAAGCAATCCTGTCAAATAATTTTCATCAAATTCATAACAAAATTGAACTATTAAACAATGTGTGATTAAAAACTAATCATACAGATATGTTCAAAAAGTTACCATTTTACAAAATTATTTTCTTTTCATAAGTTAATAAATAAATAATAAATAATAATAATAAATACCACATACTTAAATATGTTTTGAAAGAAAAAACTTTACAAAAATGAAGTAACAAAAAAGAAGAACATGTGGATGGGGTGACGTCGTCTTTCATCAACAATTATGGGAAGACCAAAACAAGCAATTTAAAAAATAAAGTTTTTTTACATTTTTTTCTCTTTCATTTTTTCTAATTTTAAAACACTTCTTATTTTTGATAATGATAAACGAATTATTATTTGTTTAAATTTTATTAAATAATTACTGTTTAAGAATGCTTACTACAATAAAGTGTTATATGTATTATGCGTGTGTAAATAAAAAATAGAAAATTTTAATAATTTTAAAATACTTCTTATTTTCGATAATGATAAACCAATTATTGTTTGTTTAAATTTTATTAAAAAATTACTGATTGAGAATGCTTACTACAATAAAGTGTTATGTATTATGCACGTGTAAATGAAAAATGGTAAATTTTCAGCTTGTAGTAGCACAGAGCCGAACCTGAAAGTTAAATAAATGTTATATATTTTGATAGTTTTCCAAAATCAACTCGGAGCTTTTGAAGCAGCTTGTCCGGATACTTTTTCTAAATATTCCCTGGCTAATTTGTGAATATGATTCATCTCCATCTCGTCCTTAGTGTTACTTTTAGTTTTAGTTACTTCCAGTTTTTTCTGAGAAAAAATTGTGTATATTATTTTGTGGTAATTAATACATCTTCAAAGGCATTACATTAAAAATAATAATGTTTGATACTTCTTATTCATAAAACAAATCACATCTTTTCATTTTTGGCATATGCTAATAATTTTTCTATTGTTAAAGGCTTTTTTTGCAATTAAGCTTATTACACTATTTGTGCTGTTGCACGCTGGTAATACAACTTTAATTTTGAGCAATTGCTGTTCAGTTTAAACTTTTTCATTGCATATTATAAATGTTTGTTAAATTGATTTATTTTTAAATAATTGCATTATTTTATTAATTATTGTATTGAAATATATTTTTCTTTTTTATTGATATAATTCCAATGTAAAGTGACAAGATGCAATTATCAAAAGCTGCAAGGTATCATAATGGGAGCTAAGAGTTGAATTTATATCTTTTGACGAGTTAATAACGTTACATTACTTACAAAACGCTCCTTGAGTTTATTATTCAATTCATTTTTATATTCATCGGCGTGCATTCTTTTCCGATGTGAATAACAGTTGCCGGATGAAGCAAAGGTTCTTGAACAAAATGAACAGCTGTATTTTGCCTCCCCTGTGTGTTGCGCTCTATGGTCCTACAAAAAACAATACTTATGTAGAAATTGAGTTTACAGATTAAAGGTAATTAAAGTTTAAGATATTTACACAGAGAGCAGACCAACTTCTGAATTTTAACAATCCAGGTCTTTCAGAAGAACAAAAAACTATTTGATGCACAATTTAATGAAAAATTACTTTTTTCATTTTAAAATAATTTAATAATAATGATAATGTATTAAACGTAAAAATATGTAAAAATAAATTTATTAAAAAATAACTCGTTTATTTGTACACTTTTATTTAACATCTCAATTTTTTAATAACAAATTGATAAAAGATTACGTGTTTTGTAATTTGTAGAAATGTTATACGTGTTTAGATGTTGCAAATACTTTTTCAGAACTTTAGTTATATTAGGTCCTTACATATGAAATTGGCGTTTAATATGGGAGGAACATAAAGCCGATTTTTTTTTATTATAATATATTTATTTAATCAAAGTATGTACCATTGCTATCTATACACTTTTGCCATCTCATAGGTAGTTCATCGATCCCTTTACTAAAAAAACCATTCGGACGGGATTCAATAAAATCTTTGAAGGCGGTTTGGACTGCCCCATGGGAGTTGAATTTTTTCCTTTGCAGAAGTTATCCAAATTTCAAAAAATGGTAATCTGTTGGGGCAAGGTCCGGAGAGTACGGTGGATGTCTTAGACATTCCAATTGAAGCTCCTCTAATTTGGTAGCCGTCTGTTGTGCAGTGTGTGGTCTAGCGTTGTCATGAAGCAGCAGTGGCCTAGAGCGATTAACCAGCCTCGGTTGTTTAGCAGCTAGCTTTTCCATCATGGTTTGCAGTTGCTGACAATAGACATCTGCCGTAATCGTCTGGCCAGATTTACTAGTCCACCAAACGCTCACAAGTAACTTTTTTGGAGTCAATTTTTGCTTGGGGCATGGTTTGGCTGGTTCGGCAGGGTTCAGCCATTGCGATGAGCGCTTCCGATTATCGTACAGGATCCACTTTTCATCACAGGTAATGATTCGATTTAAAATCCCTTCATTATTGTGCCGGTTGAGTAATGCAACGCAGCAGTCAACGCGCGTTTGTTGATTTGCTTCACTCAATTCGTGAGGTACCCACCTTTCAAGCTTTTTCACCTTACCAATTTGCTTCAAGTGGATTAAAACAGTTTTATCACTAACACCGCAGCCTGCAGCTAACTCGGATGTGGTTTGCGATGGATCCGCTTCGACAATAGCCTTCAATTCTTCATTATCAACTTTGGTCTCCGGCCGTCCACGGGGCTTGTTCTGCAGGTCGAAATTTCCAGAACGAAAACGTTGGAAGCAAAAACGTTAATCCTTCGAAATCAATTATAAAATCATTAATCCTTCGAGCCGTTTCTGCAGCACTGGTGCCACCACGGTGGAACTCGTACTCGTAAATAATGCGGTATTTCAAGTTTTTCATTTCGTAAACTGAGTGACACAAAGAAAAAAACAATTGAGGAAAAAACAAATGAATTATAATTTTAAAAACACAAATACATGAATAAATAGCTGTATAAATTTGGATTTGGAATTCCTAACCAAAGAGAAGATATTTGAGATCAAATTTGCCATTACGGCAAAACGCCAATTTCATATGTAAGGACCTAATACATAGTTTATTGAATATTGTTTAAGATGTTTACCAAAAAATTTGATTTTGAAATTAAAAAAAATGACAAAATATTTTGTCATGTGCATTTCATTATATGTATACAGAATGTCTCATAGCTAGTAGCAAAAACTTCGGGAGAGTCTTCTTCATTAACTCTAAATGCCATGAGCGTGTTACACCAAACCATGTGCTTGATTTGCACTCACTTTTCGATCTTGCAGAGACAGGATTAAACATGAATTTCAGTGTCGTGTATTTAAAGTCAATCTGCTATGTATGGATGATAATTCCCTGCATTTTATAGACGATTAATCCTGATAATTTTGTACTGAAACCTGTCATTAAATCCTGTGTTAATGTTTTTTTTTAAAACCTGGCATTAAAAAGGTTAAATTTTGAGTAGAAAATATTCTTTATACTTCGGTTGGTGTCATTTTACAGAAAGTAAGTCAGAAATTTTGAAAAAAAAATTGCAACATTTGATCTTGCTTATTTCTGTAACTGTCGCTTATCTCTGAAACATTTCACTCGAAGTGAAAAGAATATTTTCTTTTCGATCATCATTTCAATCAAACAATCAAAGTTTAGTGAGGAAGATTCCTCATTAAACAACAGACCAAACAACTGACCACTGACAAATTCAAAACAGATGTGACAAAAATGCTAAAACTCGGCCAACTATAAAAAATGACTTTGTATCTAAATTATATTATTATTATATTTTAAATAAAAAAAGTTTTTGCTACTAATTATGAGAAACTTTGCATATATTTCGTCCGTGAACTGCCAATACTTAATAATCTGGAATTAATTTTTTATGAAATAGTGTATTAAATAGTGATGGTCAAACCGTTCTATTTTCGGTAGTTATTTAGGATTTGTATCTGATGATTGGTAACTAAGATATAACTGTTGTCTAGTGCCGATGGTGCCCGTCGAATTTCGAAAAATTAGTTACCTATCATGGATGCAATCAGATACAAATCCCAAAAATTGGTTAGTGTATCACCGGTTAAAACCCATCACTAAATACACTTTAGGTACAAATATAGTTTATGGAAATATCTAATTATTTTAGGACACCATGGAAAATAATTTATTTTACTTTGTCCTGTAAAATGTGGATGGGAGATGTTGGCGGATCACAGTCGATCAATAATTTTTGATGAGAAATATAAAAACATTAATGTATATTACATTCAGGACACTTTTGAGTTTGAAACTTTTTCCACATAGGACACATGTGAATGGCTTGTCATCAGTATGTTTAACACGTACATGCTCCTTGAGCTGTTGCTTCCTATGGGTTGAGTATGGACATTCTTTACATGTGAACTTTATTCCTGAGTGACGCTTCTCGTGAATCTTCAGAGATAGTAGGTTTTTGCAACTAAAAACATTCAAGTGATATTAATTTGAAACAACATTTTTTAATACCTACCTATGGTTAAATTGTTTTATTGTCAATTGATGACAATGAAATAGAGCGTCATTGAAGATTCCGAGACATCCTTGACAATTAAATCAAACAATACAATATAATGTTAAAATTAGCCATGTTAACATAACAAGATGAAAAAATATTCTTAGGTTTTCAAGGATGTTCAGAATCTTCTGATACGTGTTTTCTGGGGTAATATGCTGTGTTTTTGCGACCTTTCAGTCTGACGTTTCAGATCCCATTGCAGGGCTGATAGGTTGAAATGTCAGCCATAAAGTCTAAAAAAACAGCATATTACCGCGGACCAGACAAACCAGAAGATAAAATTCTTAAATGTTTTTGTTTACTATCTAAAGCATCATGATCATCATAATAAGCTCAACAGCCCCGGGTGGGCCTTTGCTGAATCCAGAAGTCTCCTCCATTCTTGTCTGTCTGTTGCTTTTGCTTTCCAGTTATTCGTAATATGGATGCATCAGCGAATTATAAAGCAATCCTTTCCTAACCTGACTCGAGGTTTTTAAGAAAGTTATGCAAAATGTGGCCACCAGATTTTGAGTAACAACAAGCCGACCCATTCATATACGATGTACCTACAAGCGGCGGCGGTGAAAAAACATTGTCATCATATTTTATTCATATGATCACAAGCACGCTGCGAATATATTGACACAGATGTCGACACAAAATGTCACGCCGAGATGTACCATCTGAGGGAAACAGCACCATAACATTCACAGGTTCCAGCCAAGCCTGTCTAGATTGGTGGACAATTACGTGGTTCGTCTGGGGCTTCCCCACTCGCAGGGAAGTCTTATGCCGTCATACATACCATAAATACATAACCACCAATCTAGGCCACAAACACATACAAATGTGGCAAGAATGCCGCGTAAACAAATCGAGGCATAGCAGGGTATTCGGCGTAGGCCGCAGGCTCTAGTCCATCGAGTATCTAATATTGTCTTTGTAATCGTACTTATTTATAACTTGTAATTGTTTTATTGAGAATTCAAAAATTCCACGACGTTGGAGATTTCCCGTCGCACAACGGATGCTGACCCTAAAAAGCAGCTTTTCCAGACATATCACACACACACCATCAACCAAACCCCCCAAACATTAAAAAAAAATCTCTCTATCACTCTAAACTAAAAGAAGCAAGGAACGCGCAATTTCCTTATGAAAGCAAATGTACGATTTTTTTACTGATTAAAAAATATCGAGAGCTAAAAGCATTAATTAGGTCAGGGGGTATTAAGGTTGCAGACACATAAGATTTTACAGGTGATTGGTAAGACCTATACAAGAGAATAAAAAATAAATATAAGCTAGCAAATTGAATGGCAAAAATATAATTAGTCTCCAAGGAAAATGGCTTTACAAAAAATTATCATCCATGATTGAAAAAAAGTCATTCCTCCAGATTGTCCCTCTTTCTATGACTGCTTTCCTCACAAATAACACAACACATCGAAAATTTTAGACTATTTGAACCAAAAGTAATTAGTATTTTAGCTGAACAAAAGATTTTTTCTGCAATCTTTATAAATTCCAATAAAAACCAATGTATTTTTTTAATTTTATAGATACATTACATCTATTTTATTTGCTTCTAGATAAAATAAAATTATTTGGTAGGATATTATTTCACCATATCATATGCTTTATAAACATTTTTTTGATAAAAGTATAATTTTTTTTTTTAAATAAATTAATGGCTTGTAAGAGGGTGTTATTGCCAAGTATATAAGTAAATACTATTTTTGCATATTGTTTTATATGGTGAGATTTGAATGAATAATGTTTGTGTTTTTATTTTAAAAAGTAGACATTTTTATCGAGGCATTTGTAAGAAGCAATAACTTGTAAGCCACAATATTGTTACTTTGGTGGAAGTAATTCCTTGCAGTCCACATGACAGTAAATAACTAATATTAAAAGAATTTATAATAAATTTAAAAAAACATTATACCAGCTATAACTAAAGAATCTAGATATTACCTACACAGTTTTTTGCCTCCCCTGTAAAATCTGTATTAAGTGGTTATTTTATCATGAGTGATATGCAGATCAATACAAATGTGAAATTATTTCCAATGTTGCTATAACAGTCTCACCAGTTTTACACTAAAGTTTGGCAGAATTTAAGATATTTTTAATGTAAACATGAAAAAAATTAATTTGCTACTATATTTCAAATATATATATATATATATATTATGTTAAAGAAAAGAACCACAATCAACAACAAAATTAATTTCAATGTATACAGAAAACCTACTTTTACTGACTTGATTATGGTTAAAGAAAAGAACCCTCTATCCCCCTATCCGATACAAACTTTTCCATTGAACTTTCTACTATTAAAATAATAGCTTTTAATAATGGATATGAACACGATTTGATTGATAGAATTCTTTCCAAAAAACTCCATCAAATTTCGTCTAATAAATTTATTTATAATGCTCTTCCAACTATCAAAAGTAATATTCTAACACCTCAATGGCGTAGAATTCTTTTTATAAATAATTTTTCAATATTAAGTACGACTAAACTCCCTAAAGAGATAAAGCCAGCATTTTATACCAGTAACAATTTAGGCAAATTATTAAGTAACTGTAAAGACAAAGAAAATATATTAAACCATTCTGGTATTTATAAACTTAGCTGCAATGACTGCCCAGCTTTCTATATTGGTAAAACATCGAGAAACGTAAATATTAGAATAAAAGAACACATTAAATGCTTAACAAATGTAGGTTTTTCTGAATTTGCCGAACATCTAATTAATTTTAATCACACATTTAATAATAATACAGGGCCAAAAATTTTACACAAAAATGGACTAGGTTTGCGACTTAACAATCTAGAAGCATTAGAAATTAATAAAGCTTTCAATAATAATAGTCAAATAATAAATAAACAAATAAATTTATCTAATAGTCCGATTTTAAAGCTGTTCCCTCTATCTTCAGTTAACTCCTCCCCTTCCCTCCCCGCCACCTACTTGACAATCTGTCCCTCTCTCTCTTTTTCTTTCCTCCTTTATAAATTTCTGTACCTAGATTAGTCTATATTATAATTGTCCTGAAGAAGGTTGAGTCCAACCGAAACTAGTTGACAAATACATAGCAATAAAGTGGTTTAAAACATAGTATCTAATTTGTTCTTAAATTTCTTATAATGTCAGGCCACAAAGTGTTTTCTTGCTTTGAAAAATAGAATTATAAAAGTTAATACAACAGAACACTCACACAAATCCACAATGCTTGCACTGAACCCTGTTTTTACCAGTCTGATCATGGGTGAGCATATGAGAGCTCAATTCGGATTTACTTTGCAAGGTTCTGCCACATTCTGCACACAAAAATTTAGAACCTGATTGGTGAGTCCTCAAGTGAGCGTTTAAAGTTGATCTGAACATATATCTGGAAGGAATTTGAAGTTCAAAAATAGTTAAGGTAAGTAATGTTTAAAATTCATACATCAAAAGCACATATAAATGGAAAAATAAACTCACCCCTTTCCGCATAAATTACAATGCAATGTTTTCCTCTGTTCTGCTGGTATGTGATGAGATTTTTTATGACTTGTCAAGCCACCTATATAACTGAATCTAGTAAATGTAAAATAAATATTAACTTGTGCACTGTTATAGGCATTGAAAAATTTTTCAACCAGCTTGAAACATTTACGTACCCACATTAAAAAACATTGAAATTATGGAATCTTTATTTTTCCTGCAACTTTGATAACTTTTAATGACTTAAGTACAGTAAACTCTTGATTATCCGAGGAAGTAGAGAAAGAAAATAAAATGACCCAGATAATCTCCGCAAAAAAAAACAAAATAGTCAAACACACGACTCGAAATTCGAAAAATACACATAATCACACACAGCACAAAAATACAATATTGAAAAAGGTAGGATAATAATTACGAACACTAAAAATGGTGTTCACTTGTGCAATGAAATTGATTCAAAATTTACACATAGGTCCAAATTATTATCTATTATTGTGCAAATTGTGGGGGAAAAAAACACACAATCACACAGTTATATGGTATGAAAATACAATATTGAGCATACAAAATTAGAGAATAAACAATCAAATAAATAAAGCATTTACATTAACAATAAGTCTGGGCGTGCTCTCCCTTTTGTATCAAGACATTATTGACAGGGATTCCTGAATTTCGTAATTCAGGATTTCACATTTTGGCAATTCTGTGTGATCTCAGCTTCATGTGTTTTATATTTTATTTATGTTATAATAATATTATTATTTAGCTGATAGAATAAATATTTTACTAATAATTTCAAAATATTAAAAAACAATAATTTATTGTCCCAGTCAATGCAATCCCGGATAATTGGGATCTTGTCTTGGGGTTGGCTTTATTAGCAGTGAAAGAAATGAAAAACTACCTCTGATCACACTCATCACATTTATGCAATTTCTCAGATTCAGGTAAATGGGTCTGCATATGAAGTTTTAGTGTGTGAGGTCGTGTTACAGCCTTTTTGCATATTGGACATCTAAAAATTTAATCATAGGATAGTTAAATATTTTTTTAATACATACATACCTTCAATGATTCACATATAAGTGTAAAGAAAAAACTTTACAATGATTGAATTTCACACATTTAGAAAAAAACTTTATTTTTTAACATACAGACTGTCAACAGGTCATTATTGACCCTAATAGATGGTCCTAGAATAACATTTGCCTACAAAGTATAAATAACTTGATTGATTTTTAAAAATTATTAATTTTAATTAGCTAAAAACTTTGTATAAACCGCTTGGAGTAACTTTTCATCTGCCTCATTAATGTTAGAATAAAGAACATCTAGGATGTCTCAAAAATAATATTTTGTCCGAATTTTGGAGACAAGCCACACATTTAAAAAAGAAAATGCTATGTATTAAGATTCTAAATATAAATAATAGAAGCCTTAAATTGGATAATTTAGAAATTAAAAAATGCTTGAACAGTAAAGCCAAAATAATTAATAACCAGTTAAATTTTACTAGTAACCCATCAATTGATATATTCATTTCAGTGTCTACTTGTCAATCTTCCGCACCCCGACAGTTAACTTGTTTACCAAAATAAGTCATGGACAATTAGTATGCGTCCGTCCTGACAAAGATACAGTGGTATCAAAACCGGTAAACGTAAAGTCGTTTATACAAAGTTTTTAGTTAATTAAAATTAATAATTATGTCCAACCGCAAAGTTAACGCTAAAAACATAAAAAATATGATTCAAAACATGTTTAAATAATGTTAATAGAAACAAAAGTTTTCAAAAAGCATATCACACCTTACTGCTCTGAAAAATATTTCCAAGATAATAGCAACAGTTTGTGTGAATAAGCAGAGGGACTAAAACACTGAAATAGAGGGACAATTGGGGCACTGTTGAAAAATCTTGAGGCACCAAAGGTCCCTTGAACCGATAATGTTTGATTTTAAATTAAAAACCTCTCACGTAGACATTTGTGCTTTTCTCATTTCTACGAAGCACATCCAGAAAGTAAGAAGACAGTTGCCCTCTCGGGCTGTAGGATTTTTTTAAACTGGCTAAACAACAATAGTGGGGGTTCCCTGAATACAATGAGCACTGGCAGAGCTCAGTAGTACAAAAACTGATATTGTAGTGTCCGTTCTTGTGAAATAAGTGCATTAGAAATTCCGTCAAGTGTGATATGCGAGCTGTCATCTGGTTTCTTATCGCGGAAGGAAAAACACCTACTGAATTTTTTCACAGATCAAAACTGTTTCTTACGATGGTGTTATGAACCGAACGAATGTGTTCAAATGAGTTTAATGAAGGGTAGTGGAAGACCTTCAATCTTGACTGATGCGAGTTGGTGCGGAAAATCAAGAAAACTGTTTGTGAAGACTTCCGATTGATAGTGGATGAAATTTCTGCAATTTCCACAACTCTCCAGATCTCTCTTATACAATTACAGAAACGCTGGGATTTCGACAATTGTGCACAACATGGGTCCCAAAACAGTTGATAGAACAGCGAACAAATTAAATCGGGTCGCTAGCGCATGCGGGTTCCTTGAGGGAATTGTAAGGTGAAAAATTTCTAAGCTCGATTGTAACAAGAGATGAAACCTGGGTAGCTCATTATACTTCTGAGACAAAAATACAGTTGTCAAAGTGACGCCACACCAGTTCCTCATCCGCCAAAAAATTCAAAACCTCAATTTCGGGAAAAAAAATCATGGCCACCATGTTTTGGGACAGAAAAGGAATGATTTCCCTCAAGGGAAAACGATTACTGCAGAACGATACTGTGAGGTCCTAAAAAAAGCTCAAGAGGGCAATTCAAAACAAAGGGGAATGTTAATAAAGGGAGTGTGTTTGTTGCATGACAACACTCGCCCACACACGGTCAACGCCACTAAGGCACTTTTGGATTCATTCAATTGGGACTTTTTGAACCACCCGGCATACTCCCCTGACAAAAAATTTCAACTGACAAGGAAGTAAAACAAGAGTTCCTGAACTGAAAGAAAGAGATGACGAGAGAGTTCTTTGAGGGCATCAAAAAACTTGTACCACGGCTCGCTACTTGCTTAGAACGAGAAGGTGACATGGAAGAATAACTAACATGTAATTTTTTAAATACGATTTTTAAAAAATAGAAAATTGGAGTACTCTTACTTTCTGGACGTGCCTTGTATTTAGATGGTGCAATGATGATGAATGATTATTACGAAATGGAAGAAAAATAACATAGAAATATGTATACAGGTACTTACTCAAATGCAGAAGGTTGTAGATGTCTTGCCATATGAAGGTAAATTGACCGATGATTATACAATCGAGTGTTGCAACAAGTTAAATATCCCTGTGTCTCATGAACTCCTGTGAAGTGCTTCATCAACTGTAACATAATTTTAATAATTACTGAAGCTTTTGCTCAACATGAGTATTGAATTTAAAGCTTTCTCTGGCCCACGCCTGTACTAATCTGTAATTAGTTAGAATAGGCATGATGAGAGTATTAAAGAATAAGTGATTTTAGAGAAGAAAATATTTTGAAAGGATTCCAAAAAATTATCCAGTTTTAATATACACATTGAGATTAATAAGATTTTCAATAAGATAAAATTCTACAATCGGCCATTTTAACTGAAACATCGACCAGAGTGAATGACGTCACACCTAAGTAACCATCACCGTGTCTCTTGAGTTAATAGGAAAATAAATTATTTATGCTTTACTTACACAGATACAAGTCAATTTTGTTCCTCACTCTTTATAACAAAAACTCCCTAGGTATAACGAAATAAATTGCTTGTTCCCTTTTATTTCGTTACAGAGACTGACGACTGTATATAAAATTATAATACAGGTTGTTTCAGATCTAGTCAACAATATTTTAGATCATACCTTATTGAGAATTTTCTGGAAGTTTAGCAATATGCCATCTCCCTACCAAATGCAGTAAAACCTCGTTATTGCGAAATCCAAGGGACCGAAAAATAAAATTTCATTATAAAAAATTCCCATATATAACGAAATTTTTTCCTAATATGTACCTATATTTCGCGTCATAGAAAAAAAAGTACCAACCTTAAAAAAGATCGCAAATGGTTTTGAATGAGACCCCATTGTCAATTCATATGGATGTTAACATAATAAGGCATTCAGCAAACAAAGAAAGTTATTTAAAACTAATAATGTCCCTGAGGAATCTTGACACTTTTAAAATGAGTAGTCACATAAATATCGTACTTTTCCGCAACTTCTCGTGTGCGGTCAAATATGGGTCTCTTATAAATATAATTTATTTTCCCTTATTTAGTTTCGTATTTATTTTAACTCCACTATTTGACTCAAAATATGTACGCATCTCGCGCGATAATTTGAATCAACGCAATAACGCATCTTAGTGAGAAAACGCCTCGCCGGTAGTTCTGGCCTTCGAAAACGACGTACACAATCCAATCAATGTAAACGTTCAGTTAAAATGTAAAGAGTGACGAAAGTTGATGATAATAGTGATAGCTGTTGCGGGATTATTCCCCATCAGGTGTTAGCGCAAGAAACGATACGCAATATTATTATTTTGTTTCAACAAACTTTTTTTCGTTATAGGTACATATTGAGATAATTCGATACGTGTATAATTTGTATGAAATTTTTTTGTAATATATTTACGTGATTCTGGAGATATGTGCCTCATTCTAACCTTTTTTGACAGTCGGCAATAAAACTAATGTGCCAACAGGACTTCACGGTGATTATGGTTTGTAGAGGCCTATTAAGATTTATGATCTCAAGGAGAAATTTTAAAGACAATAATTGCAGGTACGACGGATAGTTTTACGACGGGTCGCCGTAAACCTTTCCGTTGTCAGCCTTTCGCTCGATGATAACCAATAATATTTTCGTCTTGTCAAAAAATTCGTTATATATTTACGTAAATATATGGACGTGTTTTCGCACGGAACTAAAATTATTTTGTTATACAATTTAACGAAATTTTGCTATATAAGTGCATTTTTGTATGAAAAATTGATTGTAGGGGATTAATTTCGAAATTTTTTTCGATATATATCATTTTTCGGTAAAACGGGGTTCGTTATAAAGAGGTTCTACTGAATATAGCTTTTTAATTTTTGAATTTATACTTCTGTTGGCACATTTAGGATAAATTTTTTGTCATTGCAGAAGTTGTACATGCACCATGTAGCGGAGATGCAATATCAGAAATGCCATATTGAATTCCTGTCAGCTATCAGATTCTGTTTACATGCAATATCACAAATGTTTCGATGGTATTTTAAGAAAGTTTCTGTTTGCCAGGCATCCTCTCTTCCTATCTTTATGTGTATGTTGTATGTGAATATAAAACAGCGTGATGAATTAGTTTATAAAAAAATCAAGTAAAAAAATATTTTTCAGAATTGTTGACAACCCCCTGCAAAGTATGGAAATGGATGTTATACTATAAATAAATGCTAATTATCTGTCTTCACAAAATATATCTATTGAAAATTATACTTGTTCAACGTTTTCCAAATATATTTTCAGAACTTTATGTTAAGGCAGGTCGAAATATTGTGGAGTAAGTCTTTTACAACCTGCATTTGGTGGAATGTGATACATTAAAACTTACCTCTGAAATCTTTTTAAATCTTGGCAAACTCGTGCATAACACACATTGAATGGTATAAAATTTGTTGATCAATTCATCCAAAGGGGCTCCTTTCATCACTAATTTTCCATCTCTTATCAATTCTACTGGGAAATTAGGAGAATCTTCCAACAATTCTGTTTTGTGTTTGTGTTTCTTAGATATTTTACAACGCTCTGTAAACTTTTTTGTCTTTGCCTTTTTATAAATTGTATCATCTGGGTGACTGTCAAAATTTGTGTCAATATTTTTATACGCTAATAAATTATCATCACTGTCGAGTTCACTCTGATCGTTAGCAAAACTTTCATGTGGCGACAGTTCGTAATCAATATTTTCAGTTTTCAATTCGAGATATTCTTTATCATCAATAAATTCTATACAATATTCTTGTCCCAATAACGCATCCACTGAAGTTTTATTGATTATTTTACTATCAATTCCGTAATCTTGCTTTAATATTTGTTCTTCTTTAATAATTTCTACATCTCCATTTTCTGAAACTTTTTCATTTAAAGCCTGTTCTTGTACTAGACATTTTTCACTGATTTTCATAAAATCGGAATTATTCTAAAAAATAAAAAAATATCAAGCAAACTAACAAAAACAATAAATAAGATTTATTCAAAAAATTTGCTGTTATCAAACCTGATGTTCGTCTATTTGGGTACCATCTTTCAAGTCCTCTGCAAAATGTTCGCTATTTTGGAATTCCTTTTCAGATAGATTAATCTGGGACTGCTTCACATGCTCGTAGAAGTTGTAGAAATCTATGACACGGTGTATGCATTTCATGCATAAACATCTTAATAAGTCATGTGGATTAATCTGTTAAAAAAAATCATGTTAATTTTTTTTACAATCGAGGGGTCAAAAGCGAAACTGCCACAATGTATGATAAAATTTGATGTTTTTTATAAGGGGCAGTACCTGCACAGAATATTTCATGCAGATACACAATAATGCATTTTATACATAAACCTACTTGTGAGTTATTATCTTATGCTTTGTCAATGAAGATATAAGAAAATGGGAAAGAGGTTGAAAGAAAATGGTTCTCAAAATGTAGCAAATGTTCTCGAAATGTAGTGGTGATTATGCACATGGTAATCTAGAAATGCTGTCTATCCTCAATAATTAATTTCAATATTATTTAGTAAGCATGAATACTGCAGAACAAAATCCGTTGTTGAATAGTACTTGTGTACCTAAATACTCAATAAAACAGACTTAGGCCCGGTTGTTTCAAATTCGATCAAAGTAAGCATAGAGTTTAAACTGAAATTTTACGTTCTCCACCAATCAGACGATCCGTTTTCGTAAAAATCTATGCTTTTATCGACCGCTTACTTTGATCGAACTTGAAACAACCAGGCCTTAATAGTAATGAACCAAAATACTTCTAACATGTAGCATGAGAGAAAGCAAGAAGCACGTAGAAAATGCAAAAAAACATAGCATATTCATTATCGAGCAGTGCTTCAATTTTTTTCTGTCGTCAACTAGACAGTTATAATTTATTGGTCAAGTTTCCATCTTTCACCCTTTTCATCAAAAAAAGCAAAGGTATTGTTAAGTGACAGCTCGATATTGGTGATCCCAGATCAGGGTAATGTTTTAAAAACGAGTAGGTTTTTAAAGCAAGCGATCAACTATCCAAAGACTGGCCAATATTAACGGTGTTGAACCTAACACAACGCCAACTAACGAAACAGCACCAAAGTGTTGCAAACTTCAACAACTGTCTACAACATAAACTCTTTTATTATTTAACTAAACTCGACGGTACAAAAAATGGAAGAATAATTTTTAAATATTATACAATACTTTACCCAAAACGAAAACAGTTTGTGTATTTTTAAATGTAATTTTTTTTCTTTCCAGGAATCACAGAAAATATCTACTATAATTTCATAGCTATCTAAACAGAGACGACAGGGAGTATGAGACATTTTTAAAGTAATGCATTAAAATTATGATTTCGTAAACCAAACATTCATAAAAATATATTATTACAATGCAGGCATAAGCGTTGATAAGTATGTACACAATCTACGTCAAGTGTCAGCTTGACAACAAAGATCATAGACAAACGAACAAACAATAGACAGTACAGTTGCCGGCAAACTTATTGAAATTTTTTGGCGTAGTGGGAAATGCGCAGAACACAAAATTTGGGTCTCGTTGGTGTAATGCATAGATAACATAATAATAGTGTAATGGTATAGTCCGTCTAACTTATCTGAAGAATGGCCAAATTTGGAACTAACGACGCCATATTGGATTATCTACAGCTGACAGACCTTTGACAGCCTTTGTTTACAGAGGGGTTCACGACTGTTTCGATAGTTTTTTAAGAAAATTTTAGATTGTCACCATGCCAAAAACCATTAAAAGCGGTGTTCGGGAAATAATCTTGAAAATGCACACGTTTTTTGAAGAGGAACAACGTCTAAAAGCCCCAATTATACCGTTTGATTTTGTTCATAGACTTATTGCCGCCACTTCAGGTTAGTGCTGCCATGCAGTTATAATGATTTTCCCATACTTAGTTTTTTATTTTACTATTATACAATTTCTTCAGGTATTTCTGAATCGGCAATTTACAAAATAGTTAAAGAAGGTAAAGCGGCCGTGGAAATGGGCATTAAAATATCTACACCCGGAAAAAAAAGAACAAGGATAAGTGGAAAAATTGATTTAGAAGCCGTAAGATGAGAAAAGTTTTAGAACATATTTTATTCGATAATTTTTTACATAGAATTTTTATTATTTATACTTTTTATTACATAATTCATTAACGAGTTCATTTGTATAAACATCTTTTTTCAAAAATAAACTTTTTTATTTATGCACATTAAAGACTGGTTGCATCAACTTACTTTATAGCAATAGTTCATTTAAAGCATAGATTTTTACGAGAGCGAGTTGTTTGATCGGTGGAAAATGCAAAATATCTATGCTTTGAACGAAAGATTACTATAAACCAAGTTGATACAACGGCCCTAAACCGATTGATATCCTTAGGTGTTACTGAGTTAAACATGGTGGTCATGATCATTAGGTATGAGACACCGAATAAAACCGGCGCCACACTGCGTGGATCTTCCGCCGCGTCTCTTCTGTCGTGGAACATCGCTACATTTCTTTCCATACAATATGCGCTTATTAAACACATTACGCGAATGATCGGTCGATCTATTTGCTTTGCCGATTTGGCGCAACAGAAAAGACGCGGCGGAAGATCTGCGTAATGTGGCGCCGACCTAAAAGAATTATAACTGTTTGTTTTTTTTTCCTGAAAATTGTATTTTTCTTTGATTTTGAAAAAACGCCATTTTGTTGCGTTGTGTATTTTACGAATATTTATTTTGATAAATTTATTTGTACGTTAGTTTACATTTTTTGTTTTTTTTTATCGTGTCGTATACTGCTTAATAACTTGTTTAAGAAAAAACGAATTTGCCAGAAATTCCCTACAAATGAGATAATTTTTAGACTATGGGCAGTACCACAACGATTGGGACGCCCTCCTTTATTCTCCAGATAAGTTGGACGGACTATACATGCGCAAACTTCCCCCCACTACGCCGTAAAATTTCAAGATGTTTGCCGGCTACTGTACTAGGATTAAGAAAAAGATAAACCGGCTTATGCTTATTCAAAAGGATGATGGGTCCGCGACCTACATGTGACCATAGATAAGATAATATGATACATGTGACGTTCCGCATCGCGTGCTTTTTAAATTAGAAAATGAGTTTTATTTTAAAATATGTTTAGTTGATTTTAAATTTCGCGCGGCACCACAGGTTGCCACCCTGCACCGCAAGGGGTTGGTAGGGGTCCCAGCGCGGGCGTGCGGGGGAGGCCCTCCTCCCCCGCGTACACAAGAGATTGGGGCTGTGTACCCAAGCACGCCTCTTGTCCAGTTCCGGCCGCGGTGAGGGAAGCAGCTTGCGTTGCCCGGGCTCCTGCGCGCGGCAGCCCCGCCGGTGGCAGGCGCTCAAGCCGCCGCCATATGTTTCCGAGAACGCGGATCAGCGCCACCCGCATCGCTCGAGGAGGAATTCAGTGGACGGTTCCAGGCGATGGCCGCTTCACCACGGCAGGCTCCCGAGGAAGGCCTGACGCCTTTCTGCAGCTCGGCCCCGGCGGGCTGACGCCACGTGCTCCCGCGGATGGACACGACCACAGGACACGACCTGGACCACGTGCGGTCCCCGCGAGTTTCTGCGAGCCGCGCAACTTGGGATGCAGGCCTCTTGCGGCCGCGAGAGCCGCCAACAGCGACATATGTTTTTTTGTGATTTTTTTAATGTGAACTGAGATGCGATGGAAAAGACGAACTTATGTGGGGGTCGGACTGCTAGTATTTAGGCTAAGATTAGTTATAAAGTTAGAAATAGTGTTTTAGAGCGTGTTTTGACTGTGTTTTTTGGTAATAAATGTGTATATAGTATTATATTAAACTCCCGCTACTTTCCTTGATATTCCATCGAAAAGGTCGCTTTGCACATTGCTTCGCATAATCTGCGCCTCACGCGGATTATTCGAGCTTTAAGCGTTTGATATACCGGAGTCGGGGGGGTAGGTCAGAGGTGATATAAAATCACGGTGTGGTAAACCGGCCGGGAGATCTCAGATCTACGTATGCCGGCGGTTACGCCCTCCCCGCTAGGTACAATCAAAACGTCAGGTGACTGACTAGGACACTGATATCTCGAGGCGGGTGAAGGGATATAAAAATAATAAAATCGAAACAATTTCACAAGTTTCTATATTGGGTAAAGTAGCAAATTAATTTACATGGATCATTAATCTTAACCTACATACGACGCAGCAAAGTGGTTACTAATTTAAAAATTACATGAACCCTAATTTAGAGGGAGAGGACAAAATTATAAACAAAGAAAAAAAAAAAAAGACAAAACACATAAAAAAATCTGATCTTACTGCTAAAATGGATGGTGACGAGATTAAATTAACACTTCGGTAGAACCAGGTGGGCGGAGAAAAAGTCTTTAGATCGGGGTAACTTGTTTCGGAGAGTTCGGCAGGTGTCTTCTTCGTGCTGCTTCGTGGTGGGCGGCGGCTTCTGGTGTCGGCGTCGTCCTCTGACTGTGCAGGCTACGTCGGCGGCTTCTGACGTCGGCGTCGTCCTCTGACTGTGCAGGCTACGTCGGCGGCTTCTGACGTCGGCGTCGTGGCGGTCGGCAGCGGGGCGTCGCTTCTTTTGTCACTGGGCGTCGCGGCGGTACACTGTGCGTCGCGGTTTCTGATACGTCGTTTCTGGCGTCGCGATGCCGATTCGGTGGTCGCTACCGTTCGGACTTACTTTCTTCGAGAGTTACCAGGGTATTCGGCCGGACCGATTTTACGGGTCAGGCTAGAGTTCCTGGTTTCTCCACCTTCAGCTTCTAACTTCAACTCATAACTGGTTTCTTGGCGGCTGGCTTCGCCTTATATTCTCTCCCCGGCGACCCAGGGTGTGGTCGCGGGGGCTCGAGGGGAAGCCTCCAGTTGGTCTTTCGCCGATTGGCTCCTTTGATGTCCGCCTCCGTCGTTCATTCGTCTCCTTCGGTCACTCCCAGGTCCCGATTGACGCTATTGGTTACCGAACCCAATGTTGCCTCCGTTCCGCCCCCTATTGTTCTCCCAGTTTGCGGCTAATCTCGATGCTTTTCTGGTATGTAGGCCTAAACACTTTGTTATTTCACGAACGCTTTGTTCACTGTTCATATCCCTATCCCGTCACCAAAAAAAATTGCAAAGTGAATTAAACTTAAGGAAAATATTACAGTACAAATTGGCAAAGGCGGAAAATTGAAAACACAAATTCGCATCAACACTTATTACCCAAAAAACAAAACTGCTTACATATACATACTTAATTAAATCGACACGCCAGATAGACATATTTTTATCGACCAGTTATTTCTACCATTATTGACTAATTACATGGGATTGAACGTAGGGTTTCATTAGATCATAGTAAAATTCCTTAAGTATGCATTACAATATCAATCTTATTATTAAGTGTCAGTTTGATTCTTACAGTAGGCCTCCCAATATTTAACGTTATTTATACATTACATCATTACAGGTCAATCCTTATCATTAACATTGATTTAACACTATTTATACATTACATCATTACAGGTCAATCCTTATCATTTACATTGATTATCTTCGATGCCTCCACAAATTCATTATTATTTCTTTTTTTTTTATGATAAACCGGACGGTATTTAAAATTTACCACTCCGCATATTCTCTTCCTTTCTTTTTCTCTTTAATTTTTTTTCTTTAACAATGACAACATGTACTTGATACTTAGTTTTATTTTTAATTTTAATTTAATAAAACAAGCTATCGTACTTCTTAGTTGGACCAAACATAATTGTCAATATGTGACATAGAGATACAAAACAAAGGGCTAAAATTATACAGACATCGTGGCATTTCTTAGTGAATCAATTAACATAAAAACTTATTTACATGGGATACATGCTTCAAGCGGGTCCCCTAATGTTAATGTTCTGTATACATCTTTGTAATTTCTTTGCCACTTGCCCAAAAGGAATGCTTACATATACTAACATAATCAAATTCGATAGACATTTTTTTTCAAGAAATTATGTTAAACCTTATTACTAAAATTATTAAAATTACTAGAAGAAAAATTAAGAAAACTTGGCGTAAATTAATTAGTATAACATTATTTACACCTAAATAATGAAAATTCTTACTTCAATATGTAAGCTGGATTGAATGCAAAACATTTTTTTTAGGACTTTCATTATACTAATCATTATCTTATCAAATCAGCTTTCTTCCACCCCTGGTATAAGAATAAAAATAGAGAACACTAACAAAAATTATATAAGCCACATTTCACCAGGCAGACAATTGAAAATTTTCTAAACAAGAATTATTTTGAAACACTCCCAGTAGCGGAAGTCCCTACTACAATTAACTAACTTCAGAATTTTCGTTGTTTTTCTTTTTTTAAAGCGGACAAATACCAAAGTGAATGGTGTATCGTAAAGAGTGAAATTAATTACAAATAAATAATAATAAAGCTCAAAAGCTTTATTATTACTAGATTAAAACAACTATTTTAAAACAGACCGACAAATCATATTGCTTAAACGAGTAATCAAAACAATAATTGCATGTTTACAGATAGGTTATATACCTACAACCTACAAATTTGTATAAAAAAAAACACAATATTGGGAGCTTGAATAACTAATGACAAATTAACATTATTCTTAAAAATAATTAAAACTCACAAATTAACATTATTCAACTAGGTGTATGTAATATATGAAAACATAAGACATGAAAGCCTCGATCTAAAGTAATATTAATGTTTATTCCAACACGGCATTTACTTATTTGCAATTAATTAAACTATTTTGTTTCAACCCCGTGTGCTAAAATTCATTCTGCAGACAGATTTCAAAAGACTAAAAAGTCGGAATCTTATATCTCGTCAACCGTGTTACATCTTTTCACGAGATAATATTCTATTACGTTATATATTATATATTACATCAATATCAAACATCGTCGGCAATAATACAATCAAGTTTTTTTCCTTTTGTTATGATCAATACATTTTTTATTATTTGCTACAAGTTAGATTAATTCGGGATGATCTCGTTATTATTTCAAATTGCAATGTCCCGTTCATTTCGGTACTTAACAATAGAATACAGAATAAATGAGAAAACTACATATAAAACGAGTAACATCCACCTGCAGAGGTGGCCTGGGTTATCTAAACTATCATTACCTTACTTAAATTAAACATATCAGTTGCTCATTAATTAGGTACATATTACATTGATATTATGATTCACCACTTTGCCTCAATTTCTAATTCGGCCTCTACCTTCTTAATTGATTGACCCCTGTTATCTTTATTGATAATGACCGCCTGGTCGTGCGTTGCGGGATCCTCGCGCCCTTATAATAATAATATAATTTATACGATCCTACATCTCGCGGATAGTGTCGCCATGTGGTGGATCGGTATGTCAGCGCTTTCTAAAACATCTCTATTGTCTGTCGAGGACAATAGTAAGTTTACTGCGACGACTTTCGGAATTATTATCTTGTTTTTCTAAAAAAAATGTCTTTCCCAAAACAATGGCGACTTCTCTAACAAACGCAGCTTTCTAAACCGTTGTCCCATGTGTTCGCATTTGGCCAAGATGTTCTTTCTATTGTTTAATCGGGGTTAGAGATATACGTCCCGCTGCAAGAAAAGGTTTACCGTTTTTACCCTTCCAAGATGTTACTTAAGAACAAAAGGTTGCGAACGTATTGTCCATCCTAACAAAAGGCCGTGCACTCTTAATGTCTTCGGCGATGCCCAACGCCCTCGGCAACCCTAACTTTCTAATTCATTGTTTCGTATGTTTTATGGCGGGCTATCCTAAGGGCGATCGTCCGTCGCAATGTTACTTTTTTGAACAATAGGTCACACATTTCGTCCTCGAACAAAAGATCGAACATGCCGGGGCTGTTCTGGCTGTGACCACATGGCGCGTGATTTTCGAAACATGGGCGATTTGATTTCGGTATTGCCCTAGGACAAAATTAATAACCTGGTTCGCGTCATATTCCGGTACATCACGTTCCTATCAAGGAGTTTGATATGGGTGTTTCGCTCAAATAATCCGCGTGAGGCGCAGATTATGCGACGCAACGTGCGAAGCGACCTTATCAATGAAGGAAAGTAGCGGGAGTTTCAAAACACTATGACAAATATATACACATTTATTACACAAAAAAAACAGTCAAACCTTACGCTCTAAAACACTATTACTAACTTTACAACTAATTTTAGCCTAAACTCCGACCCCACCCAAAATTAGTTTTATTTTAAACATGTAAAGTTAATTTTAAAATTTCGCGCGGCACCGCAGTTATCACCCTGCACCGCAAGAGGTCGGCAAAAATGCCAGCGCGGGGGTGCGGGGAGGCTACCCCCCTCCGCCATGTACACAGAGGGATGGGGCCGTGCGTCCAGGCCCCGGCCCTTGTCAAGTTCCGACAGCGGTGAATGAAGCAGCCTTTGCTTCCCAGGCTTCTACCCTCGGCGGGCCCTTCGACGGCGGGCGCTCTAGCTGCTGCCACATATTTTCGAGAACGCGGGTCGGCGCCATCAGCGTTGCTTGAGGAGAAGGCGCCCTGCAGCGCACTGGGCGGTTCCTGGCGATGGCCACTACAGGCTCCCGAGGAAGGCCTGACGCCTTCCTGCAGCTCGATCCCGACGGCGACCGGCGGGCCGACGCCAAATGCTTCCGCGGTTACCCACGACCTGGACCACGTGCGCTCCCCGCGAGTTTTCGCGACCAGCGTGGCTTAGTATGCTAAACCACTCGCGGTTTTCACGACCGCGGCCACGAGATAAATTATATTAAATTTTATATTTTTTTTCTACGCTTTCAAAAGAGTAATGAATGTGCTATATGGGAAAATTAAAAAAAATCGTTTCTGACTGTTTTTGAGTTTGTAGTGATACACAGTAGGCAAAAAATGCTCAACCCTACTTATTGTTCTCGGAAAGGTTCTCTAAGCTGCATCTCTGCGATCGCTCGTATTTTATGATCCTTGTATGAAAGCGGCTTCTTGTCCTCGGGAAAGAGCTCTAGTTGATTTCAAAGAAAGTAATGATGATGAATAAAGGGGTTTAATATCTGGTATTCAATTCTTTAAGGTCTTCACTACTCAATAAATTGGGAAATAATTTTCTTACAAATGATTACAAAATCGAACGAGCTGTGTCCCAACGTGATCTGGCTTGTAGTATCTCGATAGCATAGTAGCAATATTTTTTTTTGTTAAGCTACAACAGGCCGTAGAGCCCAATTACTGTAGCGAAACACGTCTCAAAAATATTTCAATAATCACACAGATGTATTGTGACCTCACCGGGAATCGAACCCAGTTTGGGAAGCCAGTGTTATGCCCACTGGACTACGAGGGCTGCCAATCTGAACATTTGTACGGCCAATTATTAAGAATTGCATAAGGAACTAATGAAAAAAAGTTAGTCATCGATAACCAAATTTATATTCAAATCTAGTGATCTTAAACAACACAAAAACATAAAAATGTTGTGAAAAAAACCCATAAAAACCAAGTTTTTATTATACCCCCTTTCTCACTTGTATTGTTTCCAATTTGATATTCAATCAACATATTCCTTTTGCTTTAAGTTCATGTGGAAAATCTATTCCATGTATATTATTATCCTTAAAACTTATAGAATATAGAAAACGTAATAATTGGTATAGGGGGGCACGGTGTCGGCAAAACCGTCTGATCGGACTCATGGCTCGAGTTAGACTAGTTGAAACAGGTGTCGCGCCTTCTCCATGCGTTGGGCTCCTTTCTCATTTGTATGGTTTCCAATTTAAAAAACCGTTAAAATTTAGAAAAATCCAAAATTATTAATACTTTAATAAAAAAAATTTAACAAAAATTTGTTAGATCATTTTTATTATCGCCACGAGTCAGCCTGAAAAGTTTCAGCTCGATTGGATTATGAGAAAAGGGTTAAAAATCGATCCAAAGGTTTTTCGGCAGACAAGCAGACGCTAAGAGTTAAAAGAAAGAGAGTAAAAAGAATAACATTACATGTGTGCATTTTTACTTTATTTATTTAAAGAAAATTGCTTCTAAAATGATGAAACAGTAATTTGCAATTGTTTACATATTTTGATGAATTGAATAGATTTGTTGACAAAAAATTAGGCAAAACTGAAGATGTTCTTAAAAAAACAGTTAAAAGCCAAAAAACTTTATTACTTAGTTGCTGGTGATGAATATTATAGGAAAATGAAACCCATATTTTCATAGCGTCATTTGTGGCTGGCTTGGCTATAGGCTTGATGTGCGGTCGTTAGTCATTGGATATTATTAATTTTTTATTCAGTTTTATCAAACACTCCAGTTTGAATGGTGGTAAGGGATCAGGCAATTTTTTTACATTTTAAACAACAACTATACTATTTAGTTTTTAGGTTAGTTATTAATTCAAACAACCAGTTTCAACTAAAGATTTTTTACATAATTTATGCCTATTTCTAAAGAGTATATTATATAGTCCTTGATATGTATATAAAATAGCAAAATCTGCACCATACATCTGTATATTCTTCATTCGGGGTTCACAGGGTTCAAGTTTAGAGCCAAGAAGGGTTACACATCACAAATTAAATTATTGTCTGAATATTTTGTACACACTTTTTCACCCTATTTAGAAGTTTATCCATTCTTTTCCCTTGGAGCTTATGTACACTTCTTTTAGGTAATATGTATATATTTTATGTATTTATGAATAAATAAAAAAATATATATTTTATTCATTTTTAATAAATAATGATTATATAAAAGTTAATTTTTTATGATTTTTGTATTTAAACTAGTCAATAGTAATAATTTTACAAACATATAACAAAGTCTTATATTTGTACTATGATCATATTTAAACATTTGTAGCAATAAAATTTACTTATGTACATAAAATCATTATTAATTTTTTAATGATGTGTGCAAGCTTAAGATAAATTATTTCAAGAAATAATACTATTCATTTCAAGGCTTCAAGCCACAAAATACTATGCATTTCAGGACATAGTTTTTCTAGATTTATATAGATAGTTAATTAGTTACTTGCAAACTTCCTCCGCTGATTCACATAATTAGTTTTATTATTTTATCATCTGTATTAAGATCATTCACCATCTTCTTGCCTAGGTCTTCAAAGATTTTCCTTTGAATTTCTCTTTAAAATCATTTTATATTATTTTTTAATATGAAATTTTGTAGTTTAATAGAAAGAGGTTGCGTTTCATGTGCTGAAAAACACCCAACACCGAAGTGAGCATTCTCTATTAAGTTGACTGCCATGGAACATACATGTGACTAGATATGTGCACTACCTTTTGAAAAGTCCTATCCCCGCTATAGGCATGATGACAGTATAAAATAACAAGTGATTTTAGAGAAGAAAATATTTTAAAAGGATTCTAAAAAATTACCCATTGTTTTAATATATTTTATATTAAGTTTTAATATACAAAATAAAGTTTTAATATACACATTGAGATTAATAAGATCTTCAATAAAATAAAAGTATAAAATTCTGCAATCGGTCATTTTAACTGAAACACCATTTAGAGCGAACGACATCACGCCTAAGTATTTAAAAATAAAAATTCCAAAGTATGAAACGCGCCAATAAATGACGCAGTTGCCGACGGCATTCTGTTTTATAATTACGCCTAGGACACTAAAAATGATTTTTTGGCCGCGGCCTGTCGATTAATGCTTATATTTTATTAATTATTGTAAAATATGTCCAGTTTATTACTTTTATATAATAACAAGGGTTCTATCTAAGTTATTGCCCTAAAAAAATTGCAGTTCAGAGTATACATTCTGATATAAATGAATAATAAAAACCGACATTTTCGTAAAAAAAAACCGCCGAAATATGCATTTGCAGTGAATGTCCAGCCGTAAGTCAGTATCATATAGCACATTATTAAAATGATATTATCAAAAATATACAAATGTAAAAATATACATTACCACGATCATAGCGATTGGTTTCGATCTCTGAGGTTTCGCAATCAACGGTGTCGTCTCTATTATTACCGAGCTGATGACATTCTGCCAAACACACTTGAGCGCAGTCAAACACCAACAATAACATGAAATACAGATCTGCACAAGAAGCCCCTTTTTGGCATTTCGATTACACAGCTAAAATCTTAATTCGATAAACAGTTCTAATTTTCAATTCAACAACCAGTTGTTCGTAAGCTTTTAAATTGGCATCTTTATGATTGGTACTCAATACACGATGAATGAATTTTTTTCTCTCCTGAAAAGTTCTAAATAATCACTAATGCCCTTTTGGCTTTCCACCCTCGATATATTTGTATCTATTGCCGGATCACTGTTGGTTGAAAACCTGCCAAGTCGACACATTCTGTTCTTAGTGAAAAACTTGAGAATATTTAAAATATTTTAATAATCATACAATTTTTTAAATTATGGCACAAATAGTCAAGTTGTAAAATACCCTGAGAATAATTATTTTCTGAGTAAAATATAAAGATTGACAGGCAGTTGAATTCCTTTATACAACAGGAGTATCTGATCCAAAATTTTGATCAGATACTCCTGTTCTGAGGCATGTTATTGGGATATCCGTCCCGTCAATTATGTATTTCTCCAAAGCTATGGGCATTTTAACACCAGCCAGCCGCACGGCCGAAGATCTTTTTATCTTGCCAATATCTTTTCTCTTATTTCTCTGTCTCGGTTGCTTTGGTCTTTTAGTTGGTTGGCCATGTTTGGCAAAGTGTTGTTGCAGTTTATCCTGTAGGGAGTACAAATATTTCAGTAAATGCTTTGCTAAGAAAATGTAATTTCATCTGTTGAATTAGTATTTCTCATTTTGATTAAGAAACAATCTGTAATTTATGATACATAATAAAAAAAATACAGACACATTGTGCTGTTTATTTAATAATTAATCAACACACTTATGTCACAATATATATAACTCACAAAATGAATTAGATATGATTTAACTAATGTCACCTAATAACGGGTACAATACAAAACTAATTGAAAAAGTTTTGAAAAATAATATATAAAACAATTTTCAACTTTCAAAGTATTTCTGCGAAACTTTGTGAAAATTTATGATTACATTTGTTAAATAATATGAATTTAAAAAAACACTGTTTTATTCCACTGTATATTTTCTTTAATGTTAAAACATTTTTGAGAGATAAACTCTCATTAACAATAACAGATTTCAGCTAAAATTAAAACAGGTAGTAAACAACACCAACCTATCGATATATTATACATATTTGGATTTTGAGAAGGCCTTTGATAAAGTCCCACTAACAGACTACTTGTAAAGCTAGCACATTGGAATCAAGGGAAAACTATACAGATGGGTTAAGGCATTTTTAGAACAACGTAAATTTCAAGTCAGAGTGGGTAATAAGGTGTCTGAGAAACGTGATGTGACTAGTGGAGTCCCACAAGGATCCGTGTTGGGTCCCATCCTATTTACCATCTACGTAGTTAATTTGTTATCTGAAATATCCTCGACAGCAAGCTTTTTCACAGATGATACCATACCTTATGCTAATGTAATCAGTGAAAACCACAACCTTCATGAGGACTTAGAGCGGATAATGCTATGGACTAGAAAATAGCTTCTCAACCTTAACACAGACAAGTGCACGATTATGCATGTTGGTAAAAACAATCCTCAATAGTCCTATAAATTGGGACAAACCCAACTAAAATTGGTACAGAAACAAAAAGATCTTGGTATAAGTATCACACGACCTCAAACGGAGTGAGCATATAACTACCAATACAAAGAAAGCTATTTCAACATTGTGCCTCATCAAAGTCTTTCCATGAGCTAAATACAGCCCTGTGTTTATTGTTGTTGTACAGCCTCGTAATGGGATGCGAAATGTCGGCCAGAAAGGTCGTAAAAGCACGATGTAATGCCCCAGAAGATTCTGAGTGTTTGTGAAAGAATTTTGTGTTTTTTTTTGAACAAAAGTGTTTTTATCTATTCAATTCATATTATTTAACAAATGTAAAATTTTTTGAATAACATACATTATCTAAAGATAAACCAAAATAATAATGATCAGTGGCATAAAATTTTATTTATAAGCGTCAACTTTTACATTTTGCACAAAAATGCCAAAAATCCTAGGAAAGCCCAAAAGTGACCACACGCGCCTGGTCAAAGAAGCAATTGAAATAAACAAGTACCCTGTAAACATTAATAGGGATGACGGTCTTAAGTTAAAAACCTTGTGGTATCCAGCGCTGCAGGAGAAATCAAATCGACGATCTGATCAGTCCGACATCCGTTAGTAGATACACAACACACTACATCAAGACACACACACCCTGCTTTCAACACGGTACTGTAATACAGTACTTAACATAACACAAACTTGGAGACACCCTGACTTTGGTACGGTGTAGGTTAAGTATTGCAAGGCAATACTTAACCTACACTTCAACACACACTCATCACATCAGCCCTGATGATGAACCTTCAATGGGATCCGAAATGTTGGCCAGAGAGGTCACATATACATGGCAGAATATCCCAGAAAACTATACACAGAAGATTCTGAACGGCCGTGTAAACCTAAGGACATTTTTAGTGAATACCTTTGTTGCTAATTTGGCAGAACATCCAGAAAACGTACAGTTAAACGTCACCTCCTCGTGCACACTTTTGATGTGGTGACATAAATTGAATTTGGTGGAGTAAAACCTAAAATAATAAATTTAATATAATATATACATAGGTACTGATATCAAATTTTACTCTAACATTTTATAGATTACAGATTACTAATGATATAACGTTATAAGACTGTTTTACATATGTTACAGCGAAAGTATATTTCTAGTGAAAGCTAGGTTGGTTAGTTATTCAGTTAGAAGTAGTAGAATAGCAGTAATAACCTAACCTAACTAGCCTGACATAAAACATTTATGGCCTTCATAGTCCAGTGGGCATGACACTGGCATCTCACACCGCGGCTACTGATTTGATTCCCGGTGAGGTAAAAATTAATTTATGTGATTTACTCAAGTCTGGGTGTTTTGTGATGCATTTTTTTTTAATAGAGATGTGAAAACAGAATGCGTGTTGCATCAATATTCTCACAATTTTCAAAATAAGCTAAGCGAAAATAGCAGCTTATGGCTCGAACCACCAACCACTGAATCACTAGGATAGAGTCATAACCACCACACCAACAAATCACACAAGCTCAAGTTTTGTCTCAGTAATTGGGCCTCTTGAAGCGTAAAAAATAAAAATAATACAATAAAACCTTGGATTCTCAAAATATACACAATGAAGAAAATTACCTGAATACGGACAAATGAAAATTAAGATTTCTTACTTGGAGCAATCGTGTGGGCATGGATACACATTCCTTTGATCAGGAATGCAGTGAACTTTCATATGCGATTGAATATTCTGTTTTAACTTAAATATTTTCTTGCAAACATCACAGTGATATTCTGAAAAAAAGGGGTAAGGTAATTAACAAAAAGCGGACAAAAATCGTTCCAAATGTCGTCTTCGAACTGTGCAGTAATTGTGTTATTTATCTGTTAAAAGTGTTTTTTTTTTTTAAATAAAAAAGTGTTAAAATTAAGTATATTTATATTCTTTGATATATTTGGAATGAAAATATTGAAATGCAATATCTTTAGTGTTATTGCTTCCATGGTTTTATTCGATAAACATGTGTGTACATTTCTGACAGTAAACTTCATTACTTATTTTCATAATTAATGAATAAGTAATTATTGTACAAGTAATTATTGAAATATATGTAATTATTGAAGTCTGTATATTGAGAAACTAGAAACTGCAACTTCTTAGCGATTATTGTTGATTTTATAAAAAAGTGTCTAAAAACAGCAACAGAAATCGTGGGCGAAATTGCGCGGTAGACAGGGTACATTCTGCGTTACGTATGGCAGGCATACGACCGGTTAACATAACAAATATTGGGTTTTCAAAATAATTTCTTTAGATTTAAGCATTTTATTTAAACATAATAAACAAAATTAACGGTTTTTTCGCGAATTTCACAATCGGATTTTTGGCGAATTTCACAATCGCAATGCAATTCTTTTTTGTACCTTATATTTCGAATTAAAGGGGTTCCACATAGTTCGAATTTGTTTTTGGGTCCCCTGAATTTCGAATTAACGAGGTTCTACTGTACTAAGTAAAAAAAATTCCAAGTAAAAAATCTTACTTATAAATGTTTTAAAAAAATTGCAATAACATAAAATAACAAACTATGCCTATGGTGCCTATAGTCGCGTTGTCGCCAAAATGTTTTATGATTATTTCTTTTGATTAGGCCAACCAGTACAAAAATCAGAAATGCATCAAAAGTGAGTGCAGATATTTAGATATATGTACATTCAAAGGGCGAAATGGACCCAAACGATGGATGGCATTGAACAATATTTGGACAAACAAAACATTAGAAAAACAATTAAAATATATCGAAGGTCGTCAGCCAAAAGGGAGTAAGGCACATTTTACCGAAAATTAGTTTTTTGGGGCTTTATGCTCATGTTACTCTTATATTAAACAGGGAAAAGACATCTGCCAATTCCCACTCTAAACTTATTTACTGATATTTTAAGAAGGCCTTGTGTGACAATAATTACGAATAAAAGAAAGCCAAAAAGGCGTTTGTTACCTTACACTCTTTTAGCTGACCGAAAAAATCACTGAGACCCCTCCTTGCGCCCTTTTGACTGTCAAGGAATTCGTCAGTAAAGCAATTACACCCGTTATCGGAATGAAATTTTAAGATTATTTTTTATCAAATGCGCCATTTCTACTAATGCTTTTTCTAGATGCGCATTTAGATAATAGTTTTTGTGGTTTATGATATCTATTTAAAACTTGTGTTATTTTTTTATTATTTAAATTCCTGATTAGTTTTTTTTGTTAAATTATTATGTTGGTATTTGAATGTAAGAATCTCAAGAAACATTATATTTTTTAGTGAATTAGATAGCAACTTGTAATCACATGTTTTTCGTGAAATGAGAGAACGAAAGAGTTGGTGAATTTAGTTCTAAAAACTGAATTTAATTTGTCAAACAAAAATATTTGAGCAGAATTGGAATGTTTTAAATAATAATTAGCCGAAATTTTAAGAAACAGTGACAACTAACAACAAAAGCGAGTAAGAGTTTTAATTATTTTTTAATTAATTGACTTGATTGGAAATTTATTCAGTATTTTTCGCTTCTTATTCGCCAGAGATAATCGAGGATGAGGAGATCCTGGTTAAGGTGGCACATTCATTGCAAATGCGTATTTCAGTATTTTTTTTACGAAGATGAGGGTTTTAGTGTCTGACCAAAACAGGACTTTCTACCGAAACCGAATCTTCGGTATCTGTCTTAGTTTCGGCCAAAACCGAAATTTTTTTAGGCATGTTAAAAGTTTATTGTTTACTGAAATTTGGCTTATTTCTTACATTTATACAGACAGTTAACACATATAAAAATAAATAATAAAAAAACAATAATTGAAGTATGTGAATTTTTTTATTATTACTGCTACAGGTAAAACAAACAAAAATTATAAAAATTAACAAAAAATGTCAACTACTTGGAATTTTTTTTTTCAATAATCAACACATACATTATAAAGTATTTTAATTTTAATTGTGTTTACAATCAAAACATTCTTAAGATTTATTAACATTTAATTTAACATTTATTCATTTATTGGGATCTTTTAATTGCAGTAAGTAATGTATGATTATCTAATTAATAACTAGTAATTAATTATCAGTCTCACCAAAGGTTACTATAATTAGTTTGTACGATAATTAAGTATCTGCTTAATTTAAAAATCTGTTCTCAAAAAAAACAATATTATTATTAGATTAACTTTTATTATTCGTTAGTTATTAGTATTAACTAGTATATAGTATAACTTTAGTATTCGTAATTAAAAAGTCTAATACTGTACGATATAAAAAGCAGTTATTCTACATTTTCCACCTCACATCAATATCTTCCACTAAAGTATGTTCTGGCAGTCCGCATTGTTTTTGACATTCTGTCAATTTTCTGCTCCCTGTGGTTGGACTGCTCACTGTGGTTGAAATGGCCTACGATTTTTCGGAAATTTTTAAATAAATCTTTGGTGTTATCGTCTGAAAATAGTGCCTATTTTATCATCAACTGCAGCGTGTGTGCCACACAACCTATAGATTCATAGTGACCATGCATGGCGCAAACCATGTTTGCTGCATTGTCACGTAAGACCATAAAAATCTTGCCGTATAAACTCCATTCATTCACCATCTCTGTAAACTTTCGCTCAATGTAATTACTGGTATGGTCTTGTTCCGGCATTCACAAAGGCAGAGTTTCGGTACGGCCAAAGGATTGGCAGATTTTCTGCTGAAACCAAAACTGATGCTGAAATTAGATTTTTTTGTCAAAACTCGCCAAAACCGAAACCGAACCTTCGGTCGGTCACTAGTTTTTACTATTCATTTATATCAGAATGTATATGCTAGACTACAACTTTTTTACGGCGATAACCTAGATAAAACCTTTGTTCTTATATAAAAGTAATAAACTGTACATTATTTACAATTATTATAAAAATATAAGCATTGATCGGTAGGCTGCGGCCAAAATATTAGTTTTTAGTGTCTTAGGCAATATTAATTTTTACTGAATATTCATTTTTATAGATAAACCATATTAAAATATTTAAGAAATGTTAAATATGAACAAAGTTATAAATCTTTAAATTTGCAACAAATTTTAAATTTTTTGGTGGTTTTAAAACACTTTTTATTCATATAAAAAGATGATTTTAAACAATATATGTATTGTACATATTTATATCCGCACTTTGAGTCTTCATCCAGTATTAAATTTTCATTAATTTATTATTCACGTTATTATCCAAATGTTAAATTTACTTTTGATGCTATTTTTTACTTATATTTACAAAATATATATCAGTACTATACTTTTGTATAGTACTGATATATATTTTGTAAATTGGAGAACGATTAAATAAATAAATTTAAAAATATATATATTACCATACAAATATAAGTATTAAGTAAATTCCAGACGCATGATTTGGGACAGGCAGAAGGGCATATGTGATTTTAAAAACTAAGAATTGTATATTTCACAAAAGACTTTTACTAATGAAGTCGAAAGTTTTATTATCTACCATTTCTAAAAAACAAATATGGAATTTTTTTAATAAGAAAAGAAATACATATTGACAAAATCAGATTGAAAAACTTTATTTTTGCTCTCCTGTATAGTTCGAAATAATCACTTACACCCTTTTGGATGAGGACCCTCGATATGTTGTTTTGAAAAATTACTTGGATTAAAATTTAATAAACTGTGTACCTAAATTGATGTGATTTCATATGTACAGATTCTTGATAAATGAGTATAAACATGGATATACATGAATATTAAGGCTCTTATTACGATATCAAAAATGTGGGAGTTTCTTTGTATATGTACATCTTTTAAACCAAAATATATGAAAAATATTTCGTTCCCCATAGTTTTGCGATTTCTACTGTGTTTTATTTTTACTAACATTCTGAATCTTTAAAATACACAGAGGGGCTATTTTGCCCTAAGTATCCAACCTCTGGCCAACGTTTTATACACCTTTATAACGCCCAACTGCAGACCTAATGCCGGTGATAACCGGCGAGAATGGAGCACGCTGGATAATAACCCTAATTACATAAAAAATTCATTTTTTCGGTCTTGAGTGATAAAAAAAAATGTAAAAATAAATATTTTGAAATAACCGGTAAACAAGTAAAAACAAAAAACAGAAAGGATAAATAATATGTAACATGTTTATAAAATACCTTTGAAAACATGTTCTAGCTTTCGGTGTTTCAAAATTTCAGTCCACTTTTTAAAGTCTTGTCCACAGAAACACTTATAAGAGCGGTGATTTCTCCTGTGCTTGTTGCAAGCTGTCAATGTGGGAAATGTTTCAGCACAACAATCACATCTGAAAAATTTATTTTCATAATACTGTTTTGAAAATGTTATTTGCATGACATGAGAAAATTAGTACATACCAGGGTTCGAAAAAATCCGATTTTTTGATATATATCCGATATATATCAAAAATTGGATATATATCCAAACTTTTTTTCTCCTTTTTTGCACACGTCGATTGATACAAACTCGAAATAATTGGGAAATTTATTTTTTTATTTTGTATATGAATTATTATTTAGTAAATAAATGAATTGCATAGGTACTGAAAAAGGCTTATATGTGCAATTATTATATATAAGTTATAAAAGTTGCTCTTTCTAATGTAGCGTTATGGGTATTTGTTTCTTTGTGTGAAATAAAAAACGGATTATATGAAACAAATTAAACTAAAAAATAACCATAGCAGTTTTTAAAATACAACTAACGCCATCTAGGAACGACCGCAGATATTAAAAAAAACAATCTGTAGCATTTTTAAAATACAACTAGCGCCATCTATTAAAATTTGCAGAAAGTTTTCTTGGATGTATATCAAAAGTAAAAATCAAGCCATAAATATCGTGATATATATCCTCGAACCCTGGTACGTACATACAGTTTAATATGCAAAATGGATGCAAAAATTTTCAGGATTATTATTTTTATTGTTGAAAGCAAGGCCAAACACCTTTTCATTCCTTTTGAATTAAAAATGTTACGTACCATAAAAGTGTACCTGGCAGGGGACTAACTAGCCAACATTGTTAATGTTTAGAGCTTATCGGATATTTTTCATGTGCCAATTCTCAGCGCTTTGTTTTTTGATTTTACAATCACAAATTTTACTGAATAACAATTGTTTTGAATTGACCCATTGGGACAGTATGACAAGTCTGTGTCTTAGGTGTGCAACCTTTGCCAAAGGTAGAAGTGACGAGTCGTGCCTGTGATAACTTTTTTCTATGAAACGGAAAGTCAAGAAAAATATTTACATGTTTTATACATACAGTAAATGCAAGAAAAAATATAAGAATCCACATGAAACGTATAAAGAGTAATAAACGTATAATGGCCAATGTGGATAATTGAGTGCAATAAAAATATAGTAGCTGTGTAGATCCTCAAAATCATTGTTGGCAGATCTTCCTACAAAGTAAAGTTTGTACAATAAATTAATATTGTTTCCTTATTGTACATGTTCCTGTATTTTATTTTACCAATTTTTTTATTACGGGTCTGTTCAAGAGTCAGTGCATGCTATTATTTTGTGCAGCCCGGCCCACCTGTTTGGTTAACCTTAAAAAAAATTACCTCAAAGAAATAATGCTTGATAGATTGGCCATAATCCGTGTCATAACTAAATAAAAAACATTGCGTAAAAATCATTCAAAAATAATAATATTCAGCCAACTCTACATTTATTAATAATAACTACTTATCGCGATTATAATAATTTCGTTGTCTATCGTAACTTCTTTAACATCCGTAATGTAAAAGTATAAAAACTTTATTTTTCTTTCTTTTTTTTATAAATAAATAAACACGTAATCTTTAGGAACCGACATGTAAAAGTACCGTCATTTTTGACGGGTTACAGCTAGTTTAGTAGTAAAATTGCAGAGGAATAATACGTTATACACATACTAATGACACGTCACTAACGACAAGACACAACTAATGACTCGACCAAACAATGATGTCTCGATTCGAGCCGCGCTTTATTTCACTCAAGCCTATGTGTGAGTGAAACAGAGTGCGGCCACCGAATTAGCAGGGGCGTGTAATGAGAACAGGAAGCACGACTTTTATTTAAACATGTTTGGAAAAAAAATCCAATTAAATATTTATCTGGCAGAACATTATAAAATATTAAAATCTGAATAATGTGTTAATTATTGTGATAGGAATACATATTACAAAATATATCTTTTATTTCGGTTTCTTTTCAATATATATGCTTAGGAAATAGTCATGCTTCTTGTTCTCACTGCACGCCCCTGCAAATTAGATAATTCTTGAACGCATGACCCGCTATTTTCATTTGAAATTATTTTTTGTATCAGTTCCGAAAATCCCGGGATTACGGGACCAGAAAAACGTTCAGGATCCCGAGATTATAATCCCTAGTTAAGATATACAGTCGAACTCGGTTATAACGAGCTCGGATATAAGGAGATCCCGGCTATAATGAGAAAAACTGTGAATTCATTTTGATTTGCGCATATTCCCATACAATCGGTCTCGGCTATAAGGAGCGCGATTCCCGGATATACGGAGCAAATTTTAGAATCTCTGCAAACATATTTGCTTGGGTTACAGAAAAAAAACAAATACGTACCTACTCATAACAATAAACTTTTTCACTTTGCTTTTAAAGCGGCTCGCACTTAATTAGGGTTCACTTTATGATGTACACAAACTTGTGTCCGAAAATCCCACATGCGCAGGCAAGCAATAGTTTACTGAAGGTCGAGAATACTGGTCATATAACTCCGATTATTGGGGGTTTCCAAAATGTTTATGGTGACAGTTTATTTTATGCCGTTTACTGTATTACCATTTAAAAGCCTAATCAGTAAAACGCGAATTGTTATATCGGAAACATGTTCACTAACAAACGAAAGTGTCTCTAGGTTCTCAAAAAAGTCGAAAATATCGGCGTCAAAAAGTCTGTAAAAAGTTTTCACAATTGTCTTCTACAGTTTCATTGCTCTGGAAAGATAAGGATTTTTATTTATCTGCTCATGAAAATAACATCTCACAATCAAAAAAAAATGTGAAAAAAGTGAATCTCGGATATAAGGAGTCTCGGCTATAAGGAGCAAATTTAGTTGGTCCCGTCGCGTTCGTTATAACCGAGTTCGACTGTATAATAATTAAAACAGACTGTAATGTAACTCACTTAAAAGGATTTATTCCTGTGTGAAGAAACATATGTGCTGTAAGGCGATTCTTCTTTTTAAAACCAGTTTGACAGGTTTCACACCAATACGGAAACTCCTTGTTATGTTTTCTTAACATATGTTTGTTCAGATTTTGATTGGTAGAGAATTCATACGGGCACTTTGAGCATCTGTAAATAAAAATTTATTATAAATTCATCATATCAGTGCTCCGAGAAAGTTCCGTTAGCTCTATTCAAAATCCAGGTGGATCCGTCACATCTCATTTATGTCACAAACAAAACAAATGTATGCCCATGCAATCGTATATCTGTGAGTGAGTGAGCTCGAAAATGGTTCTGGCCGTTTTGCACTGGCGGGTCCAGTCAATCAGAGAGCGAAATGAAGCCTCAAGCACACACCGCTTGCTCCATTCTATCCATTGCTTAACTTGTTACTACCATCCAGTTAAATTCCCACACAAATTCCATCCCATTACTATAAACATCTGACTCTCCGCATGCCTGCACCAAATTTTGCTTAGACCTCTTTCCCTTTAAGAAAGACAATAATTAGTATGTGTAAGCCGTGTGCACAAGAAACATTGTTTCGTTTTAATGGTGTTTATATCCGTAAACACTGACACAATGAAACAAGTTGCTTCGTACGCGCGGCTTACATATACTAATATGATTGCAAAACAATGGCATTTTCTCCCTCTAAACTCATATTTAAAATTATAACTAAACCTGAATCCTGAGCAACACCGGGTAATAATAATAATAACCGGGTAATCATAATAATTATCATAAAATTTAAAAAAGCTAGAGAACTAGCCATTAAACAGGAGTGATATAACATGTGTATTCAATACATGCAACCAGTTTTTCCTAGTGTTGCACCGAATGTAAGTTCTGCCGAATGTCAAATTCGGCCGAATGCTCAGTTTAAATATGTGCCGAAGCTGAAAATCGGCCGAAATTCGGTTAAATTTCGCGAGCTTTTGCCCGATGAACAGGTCATATCACCATCAAGAAAATACATGTAATTGTTTATTTACTCTGTGTTTTTTAATTAATTAAACGGCACAACGTAGTTCTGGATAGTTGTTATAGAATATTAGATATTAAAATTGATTAAATTATTTTATTAAAGCATATATATAGTTGATACTTGATACGGTTTCTTTTCTATAAAATAAAAAACATGATCCATTCACACGTTGCCTATTTACTTATAAATCAACATTTTGCCTAGATTTCATTTTTAATTAAATTTCTTTACATTTTTACATTTCTTATTTAAATCCTACTTATTTTATATTACAAATGTGAAAGATTATATGGTTGGATGGATGTTTGTTACTCAATCACGCCGGAACAACTAAACGGAAATGAATAAAATTTGGCACAGAGATCGATTATTGTCTGGAAAAGCACAAAGAATACTTTTTATACCAGTAATAGGTTTCTGTAGGATGAAATCAAAGTCTACGCAAACAAAGTCGCTGGCAAAAGCTAGTTAATTAAAAAGCTATCGAAGTTCGATAGATATGAACGAAGTTCGGCAGATTTAAACGAAATTCAGCCGAAGACGAAGTTCAGTAAAAGTTGCCGAAGTTCGGTTATACCGAATGTGAAACGAATTTCGGTGCATCTCTAGTTTTTTCCATTCAAATATCGTAGTTGTGAAAATTAATCTAGTTAATATTAAAATCTTTTACCTGTAAATTTTACTAAGAGCTACACTGATTGGTTGATGTGTAGACTTTATGTGGCGAGATAAATGTGACTTATTGGTATAAGCTTTTCCACAACCCAAAACTCCACATGGAAATGGTTTCTGAAAGTAAGAAACACCATCTTTAAAATATGTGTAATGTTCTTTCTCGTATGGAGAACCTTTATGATCAGAATCCCAATATTTATTGATTTACAATTATTACAGGTGACAAAAGTTCGATTCTAATACAATAGTAGTACTGTTCACGTCACGGTGGCTACGGAATAAGAGCGCCCGCAAAATGACGCCTCTGGCTTTATACCATTTGCTCCCTTCTTCTTTCAGGCCGTCTGCCATCCTCATTTATCAGACAGACGTCACTCAGATCCGTTACAATATGTCATTTCATTAAGTCCATTAGTTTTCAAATAATAAATGAATGAATAACAATCATCCGTTACGATGTTAGCTTTTGTTGAAATTTAGATGGGTGTACATTGTTGCTACATTTCTAAAGACCAAATCATCACCGATCAAATTTATAAAATTGTTTTTATTGTTTGAAATGAAATTTTTAAATTACTGTAAATTATTAGCACATTTTTGGGGGTTAATTCATTTCTTACATAATGAATTCATTGTAAAGTTCTTTCAATGTAAGCATTGGAAACTGGGTTACAAAATATGTATATATGTATTTGATTTTTTGTATCTTTGAAAACTGTCAGTACTGAGTAGGATGATTGTGCTAGTAGTCGGCCATTTTACTAAAAAGTCATCTTTGGAAAATCATTGTAAGTTCATTTTGGAAAGGTGGTTTAGAAAAACACATATGTATTAAAGAACAGAGAGTTTATTTTTATTAGGTAAATTTATTGCTTTTTAAAATTAGCCTAACCGTAATAATTAAAATAATGAAAAGTGGCTGTTTTGCCAGTAGTCGGCCATCAGATTTTAGCACGGGGCCGCCAGACGTCCTTTTGAATTTACGCTATACAGGCATTTTTTTTTTTAATTCATACTTAAACCTTTTAAGCTTTTCAACAAATCGTCTTAATTTATTCATAGGTACATATAAAATATACTAATAATCACATGTCAAAAACTAGAAAGAGAATTATTTTTTCGATTGGGCATTTTGGTCATATGTTAAAGCCGCCTTCATCTCCATTAATAATCTGATTAAGGTCTTCTAATACATCTACATCATTGTTTTCTATTAGATGGGTTTTCAAGTCCTTAAATCAACTTCTTATATATTTTGCGTATTCTTAGTACATGCTAATAATGCTTTCTGCAATTCTGGCCGGCGTAAGAATAATAAATACCATCTTTCTCCCGGTTTTTCGTCTTAGAAGGGTGTTTTTATTTTTTCTGTCTTAACAATTTGCTGCACAGTAGTCAGAAGTTCTTGTTTTTTAGAGGGAAACGACATTTTGCTAATGCTATTAATTATTCTACAATTTTGTTTTCGTCGGATAACGATATAAAGTGATTAGGTTCCATTTGACGTGGTTTTTCCAATACCCATCCCTTGATGCGGTCCTGCAGTTTTTTCCTAGGAACTTCAATTTCCAGACAATTTCTAACAAGCTGCGCGTATTTTTTCCCTTCTCTTACTGTTTAAAGGGCTTTTTGAAGGCTGTCTCAGTATATTGATGAAAAACGTATTTTAGTTTTAGTCGCCATTTATACAAAATCAATAATTTCTATATTTAGTTAACATTAGAATGATCAAAGATAAAATTCATCCACCAAAACCGTCCTAAGACGCTGCATGGCCGACCAATGGTACATCAATTTGTCAAACCAGTTGTCGGCATAACACTTCTAAGTTAAAAAAACATTATCAGTGTGGTAACTAGCGGCCGACCACTGGCTATTAGATAGTAAAGTGCCACCACTATAACTTGGCGTGCGAGGGAGGGCACCCCTGTTGCGGAACAGAAGTTGCCAGGTTGTAAATTTATTACACAATAGATAATGTACTGAATGTCCGGTGACCAGTGTCAGAGCCTTCAATATAAATATGGTCGGGTAACAGCGCGCTCCGCGGCGGCCGCTCTGTCAAACTGTAAGACGGTAATATCGGTCCTTTATTTGCTTTTTCAGCTTCGCAAAACTTTAATACTTCATTGGCAATTGTTCTTGCACCACCCTGGACTGTTTTGGACATAATAATTCAGTGTATATTGGTAATCAAGATGTCACATCTCCCGAGCAAATACAAAATTGTATTGAATTACAGGACAAGGGGTTACCGCCGGGTGCGAGTGGGGCGGGTTTTGGTTTCAATCTTGCCGCACGCCAAGTTATGTTGGGCAGGCAATAGTGCTATTTTCACTAACATAACACATAAAATCTTAGTAAATTTTGAATCAATAATGAGTGTGGGGGCACGTCGGACCTATCCGACGGAGCGCGACTGTCCCCAGGGGCCACGTCGGACATATCCAACGGGCACACAATTAATTATTTCTCGACGGCCGTATATCAAATTTGAAAAATGTGATTTTTTCCCAGTAGAGAAATCCCGTCGTTCCATTTTCAACTCAAAAAAATCGCCGATTATAGCTTAAATCAACAATCAAAATCGAAGTTTACTGCCATCAAAACCGTATAGGAAAGTTGTAGATGGCGCCCGGAACGCATGTTGTGTAATCGAAATTCAAATATTCCATCATTCAAGGTCACGCACAGAGTGCGCGGGAAATACGATTTATTTGTACACGTATACACAAATATATACGATACGTTTTGCGATATTTGTCGGTTTTTGTTGGTTTATGATTCAATTGAATACTAAGAGTGATTTATTAACAAAAATACACGCAATTATGTTGCGTTTATTTGAAATATGTGTGTGTGTGAGTGTATCATATTTATGTGTTATGAGTGAGACGTTCCATTTTGTGCGTGCCGTGCAACAAAATATACCACACAGAAGAAGATTATTAGGTAGGCGTCAAATAATAATAGTAGTATTGTCTCTAATTAACAAATAAAAATTATTATTTTTCGAAAAATATTGCGCTGGCAACATTATCGGAATTCAAAGATGATTTTTTTTTTTACTTAAGTAAACGATAACAAAAATCATTGCATTTCGACACTTACGATAAAATAATATGAATGTGTGTGTTTTTCTTAATGTATGCATGTTTTCATGGTTTTTTCGTAAAAAGAAAAATCACAAAAAATTCAGAAAATCTTGGGCCTTTGGTGGAAGTTTATTTGAAATTTTTGTTGGGCAATCAACAAGTTAACAGCGTTAGAGACAAAAATAAAAGCAATATACGCCACTAGTAGTTGGCCGCCCCGGCCGACCACTGGATTTTGTAGAAAAAATTGTCCCAGTAACTGGCCGCACGAGTTTCAACATAAAAATATTGAAAATGTTTTATATTTTTAACTCGTGAATTTAGTTAATTTTTTTGCTGATAAATCTACTTACACAGTGCAAACAAATTAATTCAACTTCTACTTAAAGTTTGAAAATTTTCTTAACAATGTTTCCGAAAAACCAGAATCAAAATTGATAGCTCATAACCACCGTCATTTTTTTGTTTCTACTTAAATGATCCCTAAAATAAACGGAAGATGGTGCAGTTTTGTATTTCTTTCGCGGAATAGTGGCCAATTTCTAGCATTCAAAAATATTATTGAATTATATTGCGAGTGTCAAGTTTATTAAAGTTGAAGTAATTGGTGGCCGACTACTGACGGCGGCCGGAGCACTGGCGAAATCACCCAATGACTATGCTGTATGACCACAGATGCATTGTTTTAGACTACTTGTGCATTTGACAAGAATACCTGACATTATGTGCTGTAAACTAAATAGTGTTGTTTTGTATAGTTGCATACTGATAGATTTCTTGGGAACGGCTGTCACTGACGTAATGTATAATATAAGTACACTTGGTACCTAAAGCCTCAATAGTGATTGCGATGCCATTGTCACCACTATCGAGGCTTCAGGTACCAAGTGTCAAGCTCAGTCACAAACTGTGAACTTTAGCACTGAGGTGTGACGGTCTCAAATAAATAAGGGGCAAGCTAGTTAGCCTAGTAAGATCTATAATTTTTCTCCATATAACGCGTTTAAATAGACTACTCTTCCTTCCTTCCTTCAACAGACCTCGCTCAACATTTGCAGCTACTTTGGACGCAATTTGGATTTTTCACGATAACTGGTGTTCAGCATCGAACTATTTACAGAAGCGGAGATCAGTCAGAATTGCTCCAGCAAAGATATATTTATTGTTCTCTGCGCGTATCAGCTTTTATTATTAATTTCATTTTTATATTAAATTAACCTTTACAAGTAGAAGTTTGAAGTTATTATATTTTTGAAATAATAAAACGTCCAACAAACCTCTCCGGTATGAACTCTCAAATGAGCCGCTAACCGGTGTGGACGGGTAAAAATTAATTTGCAGTCTTTGTACGTGCAAGGATGTCTTCGAATATCTTTCTTGGTAGTCAGATCCCTCGCAGAAGCACTGACTGCTGTATATTCGCTTTTATCTGATGAGCCATCTCCTGAATCGGACCAACCCATGTTTGGGCTTGTACTTGTAATTATTTGCTATAATAAATCTCGTTTCTGCGTTGAATATAACCTAAAAAAATTTTGACGTCTGCCATGCCAAACTGCTATATAATAGAGATTGGTAGGGATGGGTCCGCTCTGTACTCACTACTACAATGTAGTACTACATTACATTGAAGTGCACACTTCACACGTTTTGAAGTGTAGTGCACACTACAAACTACAAACACTAAAGTTATTGAAAGTTTTTTTGGTACTTAAAATAGCACACTTCGTTTCAAAGCGAACACTACAAAGTACACACACTTAATTTTTGGGAAGTTGATGTAAATAAATGAAGAAATCTCTGGAAACTGTAACAACAACCCCCCCCCCCCCCAATTAATATTACAATTACTTCATTACTTCACTTCATTTCGTAGTATAGTCCGTCCAACTTATCTGGAGAATAAAGGAGGGCGTCCCAATCGTTGTGGTACTGTAATTTTATGCAAATTCGTTTTTTCTTAAACAAGTTATTAAGCAGAATACGACACGATAAAAAACAAAAAATGTAAACTAACGTACAAATAAATTTATCAAAATATACATTCGTAAAATACACGTCACAAAATGGCGTTTTTTCAATATCAAAGAAAAATACAATTTTCAGGAAAAAAACAAACAATAATAATTCTTTTAGGCCGGCGCCACATTACGCAAATCTTCCGCCGCGTTTTTTCCGTTGCGCCAAATCGGCAAAGCAAATTGATCGACCGATCATCCGCGTAGTGTGCTTAATAAGCGCATATTGTATGGAAAGAAATATAGCGATGTTCCACGACAGGAGACGCGGCGGAAGATCCGCGCAGTGTGGCGCCGGTTTTATTCGGTGTCTCATACCTAATGATCATGACCACCATGTTTACCTCAGTAACACCTAAGGATATCAATCGGTTTAGGGCCGTTGTATCAACTTGGTTTATAGTAATCTTTCGTTCAAAGCATAGATATTTTACATTTTCCACCGATAAAACAACTCGCTCACGTAAAAATCTATGCTTTAAATGAACTATTGCTATAAAGTAAGTTGATGCAACCAGTCTTTAATGTGCATAAATAAAAAAGTTTATTTTTGAAAAAAGATGTTTATACAAATGAACTCGTTAATAAATTATGTAATAAAAAGTATAAATAATAAAAATTCTATGTAAAAAAATTATCGAATAAAATATGTTCTAAAACTTTTCTCATCTTAATTCATAATAATTCAATTTTTCCACTTATCCTTGTTCTTTTTTTTCCGGGTGTAGATATTTTAATGCCCATTTCCACGGCCACTTTACCTTCTTTAACTATTTTGTAAATTGCCGATTCAGAAATACCTGAAGAAATTGTATAATAGTAAAATAAAAAACTAAGTATGGGAAAATCATTATAACTGCATGGCAGCACTAACCTGAAGTGGCGGCAATAAGTCTATGAACAAAATCAAACGATATAATTGCGGCTTTTAGACTTTGTTCCTCTTCAAAAAACGTGTGCATTTTCAAGATTATTTCCCGAATACCGCTTTTAATGGTTTTTGGCATGGTGACAATCTAAAATTTTCTTAAAAAACTATCGAAACCGTCGTGAACCCCTCTGTAAACAAAGTCTGTCAAAGGTATCTTCTTTATTCTGTGGTCAAAGGTCTGTCAGCTGTAGATAATCCAATATGGCGTCGTTAGTTCCAAATTTGGCCATTCTTCAGATAAGTTAGACGGACTATACCTACATCAAATGATCATAGAAAAGTAGGGATGATGAATGAAAAAAATAATATCGATATATATCGAATCGATATTTTAAAAAAATACCGAAAATAATCGATATGTACCAAGAAAGATATATCGTAAAAAAATAGTCAGCGTGATTCCTTTAATGTGTGCCCGAAAAACCGAGAACTTCGCCAACGCGCGCCGATATCAGCCAACGTCCGCTAACCTACGCCAAAACCCCTGTACAGTAGCCGGCAAACATTTTGAAATTCTACGGCTTAGTGGGAGGAAGTTTGCGCATCTACTTTTCCACCAACGAGACCCAAATTTCGTCTTTTGCGCATTCCCTCACTACGCCAAAGAATTTCAAGAAGTTTGCCGGCAACTGTACACATTGGTATTGACCAGCATTGGGCCAACCTCAGCCAATGTGTACAGGCCCTTTAACTAATCATCATAGAAAAACAATATATTAATAATTCTTCTTTCGTCTACGGTCTAGGGATGGGCGTTGAATGGACGGACTAGTTGAAATCAACCGTTGACGTTGCATCGACGTGTCGACCGTTTACGTTTATCGCATGGACTAGTTGAATTCGTAGACGGTGGACAGCAGACGCCGTGGTCGGTGGACGATTCGAGATTAACGCAATGCAAAGCAACGAGCGAGAGCAAGACAAAATGTCTCCGTTTATTTCTCTCTCATCTCTCGCTGTCGACTTGTAGATGCCGTAGACGTCATAGACGGCTCGACGGGTAATTTCATTTCAACTCTAAAGTACACTACAATAGAGTGCAGATCTGTGTACACGAACTATGACTAGAGATTTGAAATTTGAATACATGCGTAGGGCGAGATAGGCTTAATAAGCTATTATCTATTATTTTTTTACTTGATTCCTATATTGAATTCCTAATTTTACGCTGTATAAAATAAAACAATTCTGTTTAATTATTTTATTTTTTATTGAACTATTATTAATTAACAGGCCGGCTAGATATTTTTCTAAAATCAATATTTTATTCGATCGATCTCGACTTCTTATATTTACCTGAAAAGGGATGCTAAAATTTAATTATTGTGTTATTTCCTTACTTTTCAACTTTAGCATATAAATGATAAACTAACTTGTAGGGAATAAAATTTTCTATACCTAACTATGGTCCTTATTCAGGAGTCCAACATTAATTATTATATATGTAATATAATCTTGAATTTAGGTTTAATTAATTTTTATTAAAAATTCCCTATTTTCAACTTTATAGATAAAAAAATAAATCTATTATAATTTTGTTTACACCACTTTTTATTGGTTTTTTACATGTTTCGGGAACAATGTTCCTTTTCTCAGATTGAGCCTTAAACTAAAGTTGACAAATAATACAGATATATTTATTTATTAATAATGTCACCACAAAGTGAAAGCCTGACTTTGAAAGATGTATTCTTCAATAAATTTCTATATAACATCTCAAATGTAAAGTACTTTTTAAAATTATGTGTTTATTTATAAATTTATAGATAATAAATAAATGTAAAGTATTCTTTACCGCACCTCATAACTGGTGCCTTTATTACGCAAAATCATTGTTTCCTTCCATTTTATTTACTCACATTTTAATGCTTGTACCCAATACTTTCACTGCTTATATATGTCGTTTATATTTATATTTTACTGCTGACACCTGATATTGCTGTGTATACCTACTTCTTTCTTTGTTATATATAGAAAGAAGTATATAAAACATTATGTAAAAGCCTATAATGTGCGTAAACAAATAAATAATAAAATATTTCTTTTTACATATAAGCACAAGTAGCGGTTTTATTTTTCCCGAAAGTACATTCCTTCGAACTTCTTTAAATTTTAAAAATTAACGTCATAAAAATAGCCAACGGTTGAGCCGTCGAGAAGCGTCGCGTTGAACCGTAAACAGTTGACCATCGTCCCGATGTTTAGATAGAACGTCCGCGTAACGAAGTTGACGCGTCAACTAGTTGACGAATTCAACTAGTTGATCGTCTCGTCGATGGATGGACGTGGACGGTCTCGTTTCGTCGACGGTAAATACGTCGACGACCCATCCCTACTACGGTCATTCTTAACAAAGAAACGTCCTATATTCTGTGGTAGCGATTACGAGTTATTTTCATAATCGAATGATTAGTAATCGAATGATTTTCATAATCGAATGATTAGTAATCGAATTACGAGTTATCGATTATTTTTGCGCACAAAAAAAATATGACGGTATACTTAAAAAATGATGTATACTTTATACTATGTCTGCAAAGGTAATAACTTATAATATTCGTAAGTCTGTAAAAAAATAAATTTTTCAAAGGTTGTATGAAAACCGGGGTATGTTGGTACATTAATTAATATAAACCGGAGCATTCCTAGAGAGAAGATTGAGTATTTTTTGTTTCTATAAATATCAATAATCAAATCGGAATATTGGAATGCTTCTAGTAGACCATAAATAAAAAAAATACGAATGTACTATGTCTGCAACGTTAATAAACTACAATATTTATAGCACGCTTATAGATATTTAGTTTGAAGCAACTGTTTCTGTGAGATTTTGCGTAACCTTGAGGTCAAACTCAGTTTAACCCAGGAGTTACACTTATTTTGTTCAAACTTGAAACATCCAGGCCTTAGGGAGGCTTCGGTTTAAAATAATTTATGCAAAAAACATACCCCAGTTTTTGTACAACCTTTGAAAAATATTTTTCTAATCACTTCAAAAGTCTATAATTTTGCACATGGCAACACGTCATTTAAACGTCATTTTAAATGTTTGACAGTGATTTTTAAATTGTTTGTTGATAATGATACAAAGTAAGTATTCATGAATTTAACGATATTCAACAGTTTATGCTGTTAATTAAATGGTAATAAACACTGATAACAATGTTTTTTCAGAGAAAGCAAGCAAATTTTTCGACAGATGACGTTCATATCGTCAGATCTTACTTCTGCACTACGCAACGAATATAATGCATACTGTCTGCAGATTTTCGAAATAGGTTCGAGATTATGAAGAAATGCGCCAGGAAGGTTAGATTATTGATAAAATTACGTGTTTTCCTACATATTTAGTCTTTGGGATTACAAAATGTTTTTTAATTTGATCTATATTGTTTTTCTTCTAGTTTCTCTGTTTATAACCTTTTCTTTGTTTGCAGGTAATAAAAGCCAAAACGACTCCAAGTGATATGCAGAGAAAAAATTATTGCAGTTCAGTTAGAGATTTTCGAAACACTACTGAAGAATCGGCAGGAAATTCACGAAGTTGTTTTGGAAAGGCATAAAGCCAAAAGAGATATGGCTTCATTTAATTATAATTGAAAGTTGTATTTTTTTTATTAAAATTTTCATTTTCCTGTTAATAGTTATATAAAATACAATAAAAGAGTTTGATACACCGAATATATTGTTTTATTATTTTAATTCCGCAGACGCCCTCTGTTCCTGCTGCCTTCGACAAACAATTTTCCTTACCTTTCCTTGCTCCTCAGTTCCACATGGCCAAACCATGCGAAAACATTGGTAAATAACATTGAAGTTCGTTGTCCAGTGGCCATGTCACTGGCTACAAGGCTTGGTAGTAAGCTTCCAATACGAACGGACATGCTCGCACTGCCCCTCGTGATAGAAAATTATTAACAAGGCGGCAACCCTGAAGATGCCTGTTGCGATTCAGGCGAAACGTCGGTTGACGAATGATCCTTCTGAGGACCAGACTTTGACGCGGGTTACCCGCAAAGAAATTAATACTAATATATAATATTTTCTCTATACTCTCACATTTTGTGGCCGTAAGTCAGTACAGAATAAATTCCATATGCCGGAAGTATGCAAAGTAATTGTATGTGCAAAAAACATGAAAAAATGACAATTTTTTCTATAAAAAAATAGTGACGTTAAAGTATGCCTAGTAATTTAAAAAAAAATTGTAAGTCTATTCTTCGCAGTTACTTTTTTTTCAATTATCACGGAATAAACTAAACATCACATATGAGCTATATTATACAAGGTGTGTCAGACCTAGTTCACAATATTTCATTGGTAGATTCCTGCCTATGTTATGAATCGAAAATATTCAGGCAACCCATGACCTAATATCAGTAGTTACGGAGATAATTAACTTCAAAGTTTGCATTTTTATACTCATCTTTTGCAAAAAGCTGGACCGTCATTAAAATAACTTAAAACAAAAATTAAAACTTTCGCTTTAACTTATAAAGATTGGTATGCTTTAACACAAGCCAAATGATTAAAACTTTTTTAAAGATTTTTTTTCAGAAATTAAAGTTTTTTCATTTTATTTGGCCTATATTAAAGCGATTGAAATTTAAATTTTTGGTATACATACGTTACTTGAATGATGGTCCAACTTTTTTGCAGAATATTAGTCAGAAATATTGAATAGAAAAAAAAACTTTGAAGTCGATTATCTCCGTTACTACCTATTGATATTAGGTCATGGTTGCTTGAGCGTTTTTGACTCAACATAGGCAGGGATCTACCTACGAAATATTGTGAACTAGGTATGTTACATTCGGTATATGCAGCGATGATAAGTTGATGCATATTAGTTATCGTAATTTGAATATGAATATTTTTGTAATAAGTTTTATTATTTTTATGATTCTTCCGATATTTTCATTAATTTTATGACAATCGGGGTTATAATATTATTCAAAATGATATAAATAATGTACATTGGATGATATTAAAAGTAATTATTTTTATTGTCCTCAAAAAATAAGAACAGAGCTAGGTATGCCAAATTCAATAAACATGTCTTATTTATTTAATATACCAAGTATTTCACAGCGTCATTTTAATTCGTTATTCAAAGACAAATAATTAAAATTTAACATACCTATTTTTTCAAAATTGCTATTCTTAAAAAAATATATGTATATTATTTTTAAATCCCTCTAAAAATCAAAAATTCAACGTCTAACAAACAATAATATTATCGCTGACCGCGGCGAACATCGGACCGAGTGATCATTCGAATGATTTCACTCGGCGTTGACATTAGTTACTAATTTTATTCGAATAGAATTAGTAACTGAGTAAATAATCGAATTAATAATCGACGCCAACGGCGAGTGAATCATTCGAATAATCATTCGGTCATTAGTTACTAATTCTATTCGAATAGAATTAGTAACTGAGTAAATAATCGAATTAATAATCGACGTCAACGGCGAGTGAATTATTCGAATAATCATTCGGTCTGAAGTTAGCCGCGGGCTGCGGCAAAAGACAAAAGACATACGTTCACCAACATTCACTCACATTGTAAGGAGATTAGACAAAGAAAGACAATAAAAACTCATTCCTTGTCTATGTTAAGAAGTTTTCGTTTGTCAAATACGTTACGACATTCTGTTATCATCTGTCTTCTTCTTATATATGAAGCCAATTGTATATATCAAAAGAGAGAGAAATATATACTTAAGAATCTTTTTTATTCATACCTAATTTTCATTCGAATGATTCTACTAACCATCATGAGTGATCACTCGTGTTGAAATTATTCGGGATGGTTAGTAGAATCACTCGTTGAATGCTTCGCGGAGTGGGTGGGCGTGATCGGTACTCGGCTCTCGGCTTTGCCTGGCGTCACATCGCGCAGTGCTAAATTGATATTCGAATGATTTTAATTATGAATGATTTTAATAATCGAATTATTCGAAACATTTCAATAATCGAATAATTCGAGTTATAATAATCGTAATCGCGCATCGCTATTCTGTGGAAACATCCAGAAACGTCTATGAACGAGCAGATCATAGAAAATAGTATATTATAGTCCGTCCAACTTATCTGGAGAATAAAGGAGGGCGTCCCAATCGTTGTGGTACTGCCCATAGTCTAAAAATTATCTCATTTGTAGGGAATTTTTTGAAAATTCGTTTTTTCTTAAACAAGTTATTAAGCAGTATACGACACGATAAAAAAAAAAACAAAAAATGTAAACTAACGTACAAATAAATTTATCAAAATATATATTCGTAAAATACACAACGTCACAAAATGGCGTTTTTTCAAAATCAAAGAAAAATACAATTTTCAGGAAAAAAAAACAAACAGTAATAATTCTTTTAGGTCGGCGCCACATTACGCAGATCTTCCGCCGCGTCTTTTCTGTTGCGCCAAATCGGCAAAGCAAATAGATCGACCGATCATTCGCGTAATGTGTTTAATAAGCGCATATTGTATGGAAAGAAATGTAGCGATGTTCCACGACAGAAGAGACGCGGCGGAAGATCCACGCAGTGTGGCGCCGGTTTTATTCGGTGTCTCATACCTAATGATCATGACCACCATGTTTAACTCAGTAACACCTAAGGATATCAATCGGTTTAGGGCCGTTGTATCAACTTGGTTTATAGTAATCTTTCGTTCAAAGCATAGATATTTTGCATTTTCCACCGATCAAACAACTCGATCTCGTAAAAATCTATGCTTTAAATGAACTATTGCTATAAAGTAAGTTGATGCAACCAGTCTTTAATGTGCATAAATAAAAAAGTTTATTTTGAAAAAAGATGTTTATACAAATGAACTCGTTAATGAATTATGTAATAAAAGTATAAATAATAAAAATTCTATGTAAAAAATTATCGAATAAAATATGTTCTAAAACTTTTCTCATCTTACGGCTTCTAAATCAATTTTTCCACTTATCCTTGTTCTTTTTTTTCCGGGTGTAGATATTTTAATGCCCATTTCCACGGCCGCTTTACCTTCTTTAACTATTTTGTAAATTGCCGATTCAGAAAACCTGAAGAAATTGTATAATAGTAAAATAAAAAACTAAGTATGGGAAAATCATTATAACTGCATGGCAGCACTAACCTGAAGTGGCGGCAATAAGTCTATGAACAAAATCAAACGGAATAATTGAGGCTTTCAGACGTTGTTCCTCTTCAAAAAAAGTGTGCATTTTCAAGATTATTTCCCGAACACCGCTTTTAATGGTTTTTGGCATGGTGACAATCTAAAATTTTATTAAAAAACTATCGAAACAGTCGTAAACCCCTCTGTAAACAAAGGCTGTCAAAGGTCTGTCAGCTGTAGATAATCCAATATGGCGTCGTTAGTTCCAAATTTGGCCATTCTTCAGATAAGTTAGACGGACTATATAATTATATTCAAAATTCAAAATGAATTTCAAATATTGGTAATCTGAAAATATGCGACATCGAACAATCGGCGGTGATCTTGACAGCCGGTAAAACTAAGTTATTATTATGTTATCTATGAACTAAGTCAGGTCTGAAGATCTCACAGTTGAATTGAATACTGAACATCTGAACGACTGAGTACTGAGTGATCCGCGTGATAATTAATACCTGCTGCAGTTGAAAAATGGTCAAAAATGGTGCACGTTACAGCGTGGTTACGGCTTACGGCGCAATACGTACATATGCGTGAGTTGAATACATGGTGGCGCAATGTGTATAGTGTGGTATAAAACCAAGTGACAATCACAATGCAGAATTTTTATCTAGCTACGGGCTTCTAGAAAAGCGTCCCTGCTGCAATATCTTTCTGGCACGATTTTTCCGATGCATCGTTGTACTTTCGGTGTGGGGGTATATAAATAGCCCATCAGACTACGATTATTCTAATTGACCTGCACTTTAAAATATAATTTTTATTATGGCGACGAAAGAGCACAAAGAATGTGCTAAAGTTCTCAAAGACATTCACTCGTCTCTGAGGAAATTGTCCAAAACATTCGGACCAGACGTTGCCTGGTCAAAACATTGCTCTGAGGAGAAAACTTTGAAGGTGTACGCTGACGCAATGAAAATCTTGGGTACGCAACATTGGGAAAAGAATGCAGCCGATCCGAATAAGACCGCTGTTTCAAGAATCTCCTGGATAGTTGATTATTGCCATAAGTATTATTTTGAAGGAGGCCAATCACATTGCCGAACAAAAGAGCTCAATATAGCAGACAAGCTGAACATCCCACGACCACCAGAGAGCTGTACAATAATTGAAATCAAACTTAAGGTTTTAGACGTTGGGAGTTGCTATAACCCATTAGGATCTTGTCCTTTCATGGATGTTCTACCTGTGGACTTATATCCAGCTAATGACAGTGATGTGCTTGTTTGCGATTTTCTTGATGTAAAAATTTGCGAAGAGACCATAATTAATGATAGAAAAGTTTGTCAATTGGCCAGGAAAAGTTATGATGTAGTTATATTCAGCCTTTTATTGGAGTATCTTCCAGCATCCATCCAGAGAAAACTGTGTTGCGAAAACGCATATATGCTTTTAAAATGTGAAGGGATATTGTTAATAATTACACCTGATTCTAAACATGTTGGTGCCAATGCAAAAATAATGAAAAACTGGAGATATACACTTGCCCTCATGGGATTTTCCAGGGTGTGCTACGAGAAGCTTTCATATCTCCACTGTATGGCGTTTAGGAAGTCACACTGCCCGAGTGTTCCCAGGAGGTGGGCAGACCTATACAGAGAGCCCTACATGGAGGACGAGATTTTCATCCCGCAGGATCTACAAACCAGCGACAACCTGGGACATGAAGAGATTTCAGGTTTGATACCATCAAGTGGTTCTGACTTAGAAAGTACTATTGAATTGTTTTGTTATTTGCCAAACAATGTTAGTTGATAAGATTTTCAAAATATTCATAAGGATTCTAACTGTTCTTCTAATAGGTACCAATGAAGTTTTGTGGAAATGAAGTATTCTAAAATGTAATATTCTTTTCTTGTTTTTTTCAAAAAACATTAGGTACTCGGAGATTGCATACATATTTAGTGCATTTATGTATTACGAAATATTTTCTTGGCTTTTCACCACTGCCAGTGTTCTCGCTAGTGACATTTAATAATTGTTATATATTGGTGGTTATTCGTTTATGTCAGATGTGTTTGATACAATTTAATTTATTTGGTATACAGCATTTACATTACAAACATATATTTAATATGTAAATTTTATGACATTTTAATTAACAGGCATAATTAAACAATATGGTAACCATAAACGATCCTTCTGAGAGTAATTATCCACCGTATGGTTTAGTGGGGTGGAGTGCAGAATAGGGCGTTGGGAGCTGTATGAAATATTAACAAATTTTCTGGTATAATTGAATGTCCTGATTCCAAAAATAGACATAAAATAATGTCGCACTCTTATATTAAACAAGTAATTCCAATTTAAAAATCGTTTGTAAGTTTGACAAATCAGCCTTTTCCTTTGAAGTTTTACACGTATCTATAGAAATCATTGAATAATTGTCTATGGTCTGCGTATCTGACAGCTCCCAACGCCCTATTCTGCATTTATCCCGTTTAGTGTCCTATTTTCAAAATAAAACAATTGACCGCGCAAGTTAGTATTAACCTTAACCACTGACGTTCATTTTGTACTACTGACGTACGTATGATATCTGCATTTTGAAGACATCTGGTGCAAGTGTTATGATTATTGTTTTCTATTTAGTTATGCATATTCGATATTAAATTGGGGATATAAAAAAAACCAGTAATATTATTCATAGAAAAATATTTAATATCAACGACCTAAGAAGTAATGAAATTAACATAAACATTTTTAAAAAATCTACACAAAAATATTCTTTAACTGTAGGAACTTTTTTAATTGGGTTTATTGTTTACTAAGGACGGTTTTAATTATAAAAAAATCACAATCTCGACATACCTCAAAATTAAGCACTTTTTAAGACGGCACATTCATTGCAAATGCATATTTCGGCATTTTTTTACGAAAATGTGGGTTTTTATTATTCATTTATATCAGAATGTATATGACAGATTGCAATTTTTTAGGGCGATAACTTAGATATAACCTTTGTTCTTATATAAAAGTAATAAACTGAACATTATATACAATAATTAAGAATATAGGTATTAATCCACAGGCCGCTGCAAAGAAAACGTTTTTAATGTTCCAGGGCGAAGAGAAGTTCGTTTAAAATTTTTATGTAAGCATTATATGTTTTTTTATACGTATAAAGTTTACTTAATTATATAGAATCCGTACTAAGGACTTTAAGAAATATTCAATATTAATAAAGTTATGTTTCAAACTTGCAAGAAATTTTTACGATTTTTGATGATTTTCAGATTCTTTCAGTCATACAAAGAGATGCTTTTTAAACAGTATATTCTATTTATTCCCGTATTTTGAGGCTTTACTAACTCAATAAAAGTTAGTTTTTTTAATAAAAACACCTTAATTAATATTTAAAAATAAAAATTCTAAAGCATGAAATGTGTCATAAAATTACACAGTCTTCAGGTTAGAATCCGGGCGCCGGCCGGGAGAGGCGGACGTACTTACGCAGCCCATTCATTTTTTCATAAAAAATCACTTTAAAACATGTTGTAGTAGTTTTTTGTTTATTTAAGATAAAAAATATTTAAATTCACAGGTGTTTTGACATTTCAGTCGGAAGTCAAAATAATATCTAAATGTGCTTATGTGACTTAAGTTTTAAATTAAAAAAACAGTGATATAAGAAAAATTGTTGTTTATTATATTTTTACAACACATAAATTATTGGAGAAATATAAATACATTTTTTTAAATTCTAGATTTAAAACATTTAAAATTCGAATAATAGTACGCGAGCATGACTTGCGTTCTCATATATTTTAAGCGTCGATACTCCGTATGGTTGTCTCGTTTCCGCGCAACCATTTTGCCTTGCAAGGATACGTAAGTAAATACACTCGTGCAAGGTTTATCTGATATGATGTTTGTTCATGTCTCGATCTCGTATTGAAGTAGCATGATCTAACGACGCATATCGACACTTTTGACAGCTTGAAAAATGTATGACCAACCTTAACAGCAGTTGTTACAAGTCGGTTTGGAGCACTACAAACAAACTGGTTTGCCGCATGCTTGACAGCCGTATCGGGTTTTACAACGTTTCAGCTTGAAACACATGTAACAATTCTTCATGGATTCAAATTTATGAATTTCATGGATGGAGCTCGAATAAACACCTGCGACCTGATGCACATTTAAAGTGCCTTTAAAACCCTTCTGATCGGCCGCTTCCTCTTCAATTTTATCGACCATTGCCTGGATGTCTTTGCCGTCGATTGCGATACATGTGATACCAAGACATCGCTCTCAGATTACTTTAACAAACTGATAAGTATTATTGATGTCGCCTCCAAAATTAACAACATAATCAGCTGTTCTTTTGCACGTTGCTCCGATACCATCCGGTGCACCTTTTCCACGGCCACTTTCGGTGTAGTTCCATGTAAAGTTTTCAATATCTGGAATTTCTTCAGAGAGTTTGGTAGCCATTATAAAAAACATAGTTTTATTACGATACTGCGTTACAGGGCCATCGCTCAAGAAATGCACTCGTTTGATGCTACGTGGAAGAGTATTGAAAATTGGTCGTAGATGTGTCCAAATGGCAGCAAGCGAATGGGCTATGTTCTCGGAGACTGCAAAAAGAAAGGATGGAATTTCGTAGGTACAACGGTATGCAGGCTCAGTTGTGCTCTCCGAGATCCACCGAAATGAAAAGCCTGTATTTCTTCTGCCTACTTAGTGCAATAATTCTCGCTGAAATCTATGTGTATCAGGACTTCATCATCTTGTGTGTTTGACTTCAAATCATTCATGGCTTTATATTGGTGAACAATATTTCGCTGGTGATCCAAAAATTTGTGTAAATCTTTCTGCAAATGTATTATGAGATGTCTTGGATGGTGACAAATGTTTTTTTCAAACATTTGTCACCAGTCGGGGCTTTTTAGTCTTAAAATCTTGGATTTGTTGCCTTTTGGAAATCTACATTTTATATTTTATGACATTTCTGTTATCAAATTCTTTATATTTCGGGTTTTTATTGAGGCAAGTATGACATAATCTCGCCAAACAATTCACATTATACCGGTCGCAACATAGATCTTCCAACAACTTCTGGTGATTGTTGTAAGTCAATATGTTAGCAATATGAAGTGCGCTGAGCTTCATGTCTATGTTGCTGTGAACTATGCAAAGACATGTATCGCGGTTTTGAGCGTTTCTTTTCACAACACAAAATGGACAGAGTCGGCAAAATGTTAGGTAGCTAATTTTTAAGTTCCCAGTCAAAAACTTTTTGTAAAGATTAAATAATGTGTCAAGAAGATATCTATTCTGTTTCTTCACAGTTTTTCTAATTATAAATTCTTTTTTGCCGGCTCCCATACGGCTATTACTGTCATCTTCGAAGAAATTCTGAACTTCTCTTTTATAACTATCAGGTATTTTACATCGTTTAGCTACAGGTACATTTAAGCCATTGAGATTAGATTTTTTCCGGGTCTAGACAACGACTTCATTTCTTTAGGTATCGAGTACCTGTACTTTTGAACAATACTGCCAGTAACAACTTTTTTAAAGATTTGTCTCTCTGTTTGGTACGTTTCAACGTTGAATAATTTTCTTTCAACTGCTTAGTAATGACGTCGCCAAACAACGCTTTCTTGACTACTTCTTTTCTTTGATCAGACTCCTCTTAACATTTTCAATATCTTTGTCTCGCTAATCATTTTTTGTACTTCCAAGTATTTTCTCTAAACGTGCAATCTTTTCATTTCTTTCCCTGTTAAACTTCTTTCGTCGTTTTGTGGCTTTTTTTTTTCTTTGCTGTAGACTAGCACTGGAAGCTACTGGGCTTGGAGCTGGAGATATTTGAACTGGAACTGGAGTGGCGGGTCTTGTAGGCGGAGTATCTGCTTCTGGATGTGATAACGGCGTATTTTCTGGTACAAAAGTATTAGTGACGCTTTTCGGTCTTAGTTTTTTGGCTCGGTATACGGTAGTGTTCTTTCCACTTCTTTAAGGCAGATCTGTGCTCACGAGGTGTCATGTCCTTTACTAACTTTCGCAAACCTTTTTCTTTCTTCTTTTGGTATTTTAACTTATCCTTTTCTCTCATTTCTTCTCTCTTTTGAGGGTCATTTTTTCTTCTTTGGTATCGTGGTCGCTCTGCTTCTCTCTTTTTCTGTAGTAATTCCTCTCAGGATAACTTTTTCTTTTTAGGAGCCATATCGTAAGTGTTTGATCACCCTGTGTAAAATAATATAATTTATATAAAATAACTCTAACCTCCCTTGTTCCCTTTCCCTTTGTTCCCTGCTGAACTCAAGGCCAATAGGGCGAAGGAGCTTAGGAAGGCCAAAATTAAGATGGAGTGACAACGTCCTCAAAGATATCTCTGCCTTAGAGCTTCGAAACTGGATAGAGCTGGCACTAGACCGAGATGAGTGGAGGAAAATTATTGAGGAGGCCAAGACCCACCAAGGGTTGTAGTGCCAAGAATGATGATGATGATTATCTTTGTAAACACCACTTTTTTATTGAAAAAAAATTCAACATGTTTCGAAGCCAATAATAAAACTATTAACTATAAGTAGAGATAATTAAAGTAATTAACATAAATATTATTACTTACCAGAGGACTGTGTGTGGTAGCAGACCAAACACGTATTCACCTCACAAATGACACTCTGTCACTAAACAAAATAGTGTCCCGTCGCCGCATTCGGCAAGGTTGCCAATTTCACAACAATTTGCGTTTCGTTTCACTAAAATAACGTTTGTAAATATTACAGTTTTTTTTATTATGGATTAAAAATTTTGGCAGGAGACTGTATGGAAATTTTGGGGACAAACTTTACAGGTGTTTACTAAATAATAAAATTCGTAATGAGACCTTGTTTTACGAAAATAATATAATTTAATTATTTTTCTTTACGATATTAATTGCCAAATGTGGTAGTTTCAATAATTTGTTCATAAATCTTATTTCTAGGCGGGAATACAGTGATGGGGACAGCCAGGGGACTATTTTTAGAGCTTCTATCACGTTTAGAAAAAAATAAAATAGTTATGGTTCTAAAAACAATGTGCCCATACAGTTTCAGGGTTAAAGTTTCATAGGAGTGATTTTTTTAAAAATAATTAAATAACTTTTTGAAAAAATCGGTCGGAACAGCCGATTACGAGGTTACAGAGAATCACCCCTATATATTTGTATGTTGTGATTTTTTTTTCAAAATAAACATGTAGGTATAAAAATGTAGTTTTTTCACTTTTATTCAAAATTATTTTTATTAAATTTTCAACTACGTAAAAAATCTTTCTCCGAATTTTGTTGCATTTCTATTGTACCTACTTTTCATATTTGCTTCGGAACACATGATGCATTTGACACAATCGTATGTCTCCGAATAAACAAATATTTCACCAATTCTTACTTTTTGTAAATGCATTGAAGATGGCACTTTTGTTTCGACGGTTTCAGAGAGCCACTCCAGTTTAAATTTATCGCAGGATTTCTTGTCAATGGTCGCATTAGAAATATCACATCCACTCCTTTTCGACATTTTAAGATGATAAGTTTTATATATAGGAGACAACATTTAAAACATACGAAATAACATATGTACATAACAGATCAAGTAGCTAATCATATATTTACAGGGTTATTTGGAAAACATTAATAACCTCGCAGGACGATATTCCTGCCTTGATAATGAGTCGAAAATGTTCAAGCAACCCTAATATAAATAGTTATGGAGATATGTAATATCACAGTTAGCATTTTTTTTTACAACATTTCTGAATTATTTTTTATAAAATGTTGAAGTATCATTACGGAAGGGGCGTTCAGTGAGAACAATAAGCATGATTTTTATTGAAATATACAGGGTTATTTGTAAAAAAATAACCTCGCAGGACTATATTCCTGCCTTGATTATGAGTCGAAAATGTTAACCAACCATGACCTAATATCAATAGTAATGGAGATATACAGCATCAAAATTTGCATTTTTTTTTCAATATTTATGACTTATTTTTTTGTAAAACGTTGGACTATCATTACAGTAACTTATATCGAATATGAAAAATTTATTGCCTTTAAAACTAGTCAAATAAAATAATAAAAACCTTTAAATTCGAATTGGAAAACATTCGAATTGGAATTTTTGCAGGGTTTTTATCATTTTATTTAACTTGTATTGAAACAAATGAATTTTTCGTAATCGATATAAGTTACTGTAATGAAAGTCCAACGTCTTACAACAAATATGTCAGAAATATTGAAAAAAAATGCAAACTTTTTTGTCGCTATCTCCATAACTATTGATATTAGGTCATGGTTGCTTGCACATTTTCGACTCATAATCTAGGCAGAAATATAGTCCTGCGAGGTTTTTAATTTTTTACAAAAAACCCTGTATATTAGGAAAAAATTCGAAATGAAATATTTATCTGGAAAAGTATTATTATGAAATATTAAAATCTGAATAATACATTAATTATTGTGATAGAAATATTACGAGATACATTTCTTATTTCAGTTTCTTTTTAAAATATATGCTTAGGAAAAAGTCATGCTTCTTGTTCTCACTGCATGCCCCTGATTAGTTAACTTATGTCGATTATGAAAAATTCATTTGCTTCAATACAACTCAAATAACGTAATAAAAACTTTGTAAAAAATTCAATTTTCAATTTTTTCAAGGTTTTTATCATTTTATTCGACTTGTATGAAAGCAAATGAATTATTCGTAATCCATATTCATTACTGTAATAATAGTTAAACCTTTTGCAAAAATGTTATTGTATTAGTGTTTTCGTTCCATACAATTATAAAATAATGCATGATAAATATTATTAGAAGCCATGCACACATTTCCGTACCACCTTGATTTGAGGTAGAGTGCAGGGCGCGTTTTTTTTTTACATGGTTTCCCATGTAGGCCTAATCCATATTTCCAGTTTGCCAACAGGTAAAATGGTGGTGAGATTGTGTTCGTCAGTTACATTAAAAAAATACGGTGGAAGTGTATTATTACATGTATCAGTCATAAAACACATACAATTTCAAACGGAATTAAAAATGAAAAGTAGTATTGATGACTGTATCGGAAGTCATTACTATTAAATTAATACTCTACTATGATCTAAAACTCTTCGCCCGATAATTCAGACTCTTCAGATTCACTTTGCGATGACGAGCTATCGCCTGTATTTACAATGAAAGTGTTCTCATCCATAATTGAATCTATAATAGCGTCATTTAATTTATATTTATCCTCCTCTTTTTGGGCATGTCGACTCACTTGAACCCACTCGTTTGTGGTAATTTGTGATATTTTTTATTCTACTAAAGCGCGCACACTGTTCATTGTTAATGATACATTTTTAGATCCTACGTAACCCTTAATTATGGACCACATATTTTCAATTGGATTTAGTTCCGGATGGTAAGGAGGTAATCTAAGTGCAGTATGTCCATGTTCTGCAAGAATGGCATCTATTTTAAAATTCTTCTCAAGTGGCTTGTTATAAAGTATTATTCTGTACAATTGCGGTTTAAGCAGATTGGGAGGAAATGATATATGTTTACTCCGTAACCAATCTATCATTACTTGCTTTTTGGAATTTGAATTTGGCACCGGATTAAGTACATTATTATGGTACGGGGCGTTATCTATTACAAGAACAGATCTTGGTTGAAGATTTGAAATTAATTTTTCTTTTAGCCATTTTTCATAATTACTATTGTTCATATCGTTATGATCGTTAACCTTTTGAACGCTATTCCCAGCCCTGAGTTTCCCGTACCCACACGCAGCACGTTTTTCTGAATACTCAAATATTCATTAAATCATCGAAATAGTCCACTTACACGCAATTTATCACCAAAGATAAAGATAAGAGGTTATGTTGTTATATTTGAAACCTAATAACACAATAATAAAAACTCAAAGGATGTTTATAAATGAATAAACAAAAACTCCATACAAAAAAAACAGCCTACTTGTTGTCGTGCGCCATTCCCGCCCGATGTGTGTTTAGACCACTGCGTTGATAAGCACAAGTGGACAGAAGAATCACTTGTGAACGTAAACAAATGGATGGTTTATGGGAAAGACACTCACACCACACATTTAACTGTCTCAATGATAATATTGTTTTTACACGCTAATAAATTTCAGTATCTGGAGTCATATTTTTTTGGAGCTGTGATATATTTTAAAACACGGTTGTAAACACAAAGATACGTCGCATTCCTTACATAAGTATCTCGTGAGCTGCATTCTTTTATTTTGTAATCGGCATATTCGACATCGTCTTCGGGGATTTTTTAATTTGTCAGTTGGAGGAATTAATTCTGCCATATGCTTTGTAACAAACTTAGGTAATATCCGAAACGGATTGCTGTGGACTGATGATGACGTTGCAGGTTGTGATGTTTGATAAATCTCGGGTTTATATTTCTCAACAAGTTGAATGATGACTGCCAGTTGAAAATCAGCTAAGGGTTTTTTTATTCCGGTTACTTGGGTATATACGGAATGTGAATTTAATAAAAATAGATCTATTATATGGAATGCGACTTTCTTGTACCATTTAGTAGTCTTTCTCATGCAGGATAAACTACTAACCATCATGTCCGTTTTGTCAACAGCTCCCATTGATTTATTGTAGTCTATAATAGCGGATGGTTTTTGAATAGGTTGTTTGGTCTTATAATGAATTTTTCCGGTCTCTTTAAAGGATTCATCATGCAAAGTAGTAAGCATGTGAACATCCCTCTTATCACACCATTTTAATGCTAAGAGAGGACCGAGGTTCTTCGACTCAAATTCACCTTTTTTTAATTTTTTGAATTTTGGCATTCCCTTACGGTTTATTTTTACTGTTCCACAAGCATTTGTTTTTTCTGCGTGTAAAAATTCGAATAACTTTGGGCTAGTATACCAATTGTCACAATACAAATTGTGACCTTTGCCAAAATAGTCTTTTAAAAGTGTGGTCACAACGGCGCCGGTTATTCCCAAGTTATGATCATCAGTATAGTCAGTCCCTTTTCCACAATATATAATAAAATCTAAAATATATCCAGTTTTTACATCACATAACACAAACATTTTGATTCCGAATCGATGTCGTTTTGAGGGAATAAATTGCTTAAAAATTAGCCTACCTTTAAATACAATTATACTTTCGTCTATACATAAATTTTCGTAAGGTATCACTGAGTTTTTGAATGTTTTTCGGGTGTATTCCAAAAGTAAGCGAATTTTATAGAGAGGATCTGTAGAAGGTGAATTCGAGTCACAGAAATGTAAATATTCCAATAATAACTGATATCGGTCTCTAGGCATGATCAGTCCGAATACTGGTGAACTCAGAAAAAGATTCGTACTCCAATACTCTTCAATAGTCACATGTACATTTCTGGTCATCAGCATTGTTATTGCAAAAAATAAATACATTTCCGGAACATTCGTGTCTTTCCATTTGTGACTTCGAGACTTTGGGCCAAACTCTTTTGTATTTTGAAGAAAACGGTAGTACTTATTGGTTTCTTTTACTATTTCTTCCATTATCGAGAAACTCAAAAAGAATTCGAAAAAATCTCTCTCTGTAGAATCTTCATTTAATTGTGCAGAACAAACACCCGATTGAAAATCGTCAAATTCATGTACTATCGGAATGTGAGGTCCAGATACCCAGGAACGCAATATTTTTTCACTTGTAGATCCGTCGGCCTGATATTCAATGTCAGACATTTCCGACGGATCGTAGTCTTCTTCAGACATTTCAAAATCGGAATCCAACATAATTTCTATCTCATCATCATTTAAAAAGTGGGCCATATTGATTAAATTGTAGGATTAAAATTCAAAAATAATATTTAGCTTATTTTTAATTATTGTATTATTAATTATATTATTATTAAATTTTGATTAAAAATATATAACACGCACTTCTAAACAATTTGAAAGAAAAACGGTCATATAAGAATGAAATTTTAAAAAATTAATCGTCAAAATACAAAAACTATAGTCACAAACTAACACTTGTAACACACATTAACATGTAAGGCGCAACTCGAGGGATAAATAAAAAAAGTATCTGAATAAAATCACCAAAATTTCAAAAGTTTTTCGTAATTCGACAGCCGCGACGAACAAATATGGGATCGGCGCTTGTCCAACTGATTTTGTAGCTAGACGCATGCGTATTCGTCCCGTCGAACGATTTTCGTGTGCGCGCCATCCCGCGGCCAGTTTTTGAAACACTACAGATTTACAGGTTCGGCATATGTGACAGATAATCGATGTTTATTACGAAATATGATTTTATTTTTAAGAAATGTCTGTAGATGCCAGCACCATGAAAGTATTGGGATTCATCCAGTATATGTTAAAATATTGTATGAGTTAGGCGCTCTACTTGATCGGCGATTAAAGTCGGCGTATCAACAGTTGATACGGCCGCGCACAAAAACGTATTCATAGCCGTATCAACTGTTGATACGGACGCGTTCAAAGGGTTAATCGTTTGTGTGAAAGCACTTTCCCCAATTCATGATAGTCTCCAGTTTTCTGGTGAGAGTTATATATTAGAAAGGCATTTGGAATAAAACCGGCCTCGCCTCCCGCATGCACAATAATATACCGAGAGCCCTTTGAAATTGGTCTCTTCAATCCTTTGTTTGAACCATCGGACCAAGACATTGCTGATATGTGGGTAGAATGAATGTAGGTTTCATCCATATATACAATTGGCCTACCTTCAGCACGATATTTAGTTATATTTTCTAAAAAATTTATTCTTTTAAAAACAATATCACTTCTTTCGATTAATATTTTTCTATTGTCTTCTGTTTTTTTCCATTTGTAACCCAGTCCCTTAATTATGTTCCACAAAGAAGTTCTTCCACCTTTATCAACAATAATTTTCTTTTTAAGGCATTTCCATTTCTTTTTCGGTGAAGAAAAAGAAGTAGAGCATTCGGAACTACATTTATTTTTATCCCTTAATATATTATTTATTGTCCCAGTAGATAATTTAACGCTTGTGCTGTTTGTTCTGATGGACATATTGTAATACTGTTATGTTTATACTGTTCCTGGAAATCCTCAAACATTTGAAATTAATTCTTTGGATTGGCGAGAAAGAGGTACGCCGCGACCTAATTTTGTATTTCGTGACATATGAAAGTTGAACTTGCTGGTTAATTAAATATAATAAAGAAAATAAATTGAATTAAATCTATTTACAAAATGTAATTTCCTTTTTTGTTGTCGTTATTATACGTTTGTTTATTTTATAATTGGCCAAAGACACGGTCTACTTATACTAATGTTAATACGATTATCTATCAATGGCTATAAGTAAACGACAAAGAATGAATGATTTTATAAACAAATTCTTTAATAATTTTAGAAATAGTATAGAATTGTAGAGCATAAGATGTATTATATATATTTATTATATTATAGATTGTACCATAGATTAGATTATATTATAGATTAAGATGTATTATAGATTGTGTAATATTATGGGATATGTAAATATAAATATGTAAGTTATTATGGATAGTATATAAGTAAAAGATTATAGAATACTAGAATAAAGTGTAAAATACTAGTATATACTAAAAAATATAAATACTAAAATAAAGAAGAAGCTGAAAATGAAGCAAACAATTAATCGAATAGTTGAAAATAAAGTATAAGAAGAAGAAGAATAATAAAGCAAAATACGAACCATGTTGTAGAAGGGAGTACTGTTATCATTAATAAATAAATAAAAAAATAAATAAATTAATCATTAAAAAATATTCAAACCACCCTATACTTTATAATTTGGAATGACGTGTTGCTGCTCTGCCGTCCGGTGAAACACTGACACTGTGTTGGTTTCAGTTTAACTCGCGCTATTGGAGTATTTCGCGAACTAACACAATCAAAGCGTGTATGTACATCGAATTCTCGAATGAGCACCCACACATAAATCATCTAAATCAAAGTTTTGTATAGATTGTACTTTGCGGTTTTTTGAAAGAAACTCAGGTGGGATTTCCCTTTTATATTTTTTTTTTAGTATATCAATCTATTTTTCTTTAGTTCTCTACATACTTCAATAGAGGAAAAGTAGTTGTCAGCAATGATGTTTTGATTAGTTCGCATAATAGATTTTGCTAAACGTAATACGCACTGCGTTGGCACAAGTGGCTTTTTCTCTTCGTCGGTTAGCCCTTTGCCATCACTATTTTTTCCCGTATATAGCATTGTATAGATAACTGGTTGTACTATCAGTCAGACATTTTATTTCCAAGCCATACTTACATGGTTTGTTGGGCATATACTTCTTCCATCTACACCGGCCTCTAAACGATACCAACATTTCATCAATGGTTGTATTCACTCCAATTTTATAATATTTTTGGCAATTGGTGATAAATTCATCAAATATGCCATATTGGATCCACAATATTGTGTGTGGGCGTACGAGTGGTCCAAAGCACAAACAGAAGTCTCTTCATCATCACAATATTCTTCCTCCCAAGGAACAGCGCTGTCCGACTGAATACAGACATTTTCATCTTCCGATGATTCTTCAGATTCACGAAGCAATGATTCGAAAGTTTCATCGCTAATAGCACTGTCAACTTGAATTCTTTGTATTTTTCTAGGTGTACATGGCCCAAAAGACGAATCAGACCGCTTAGATCCATTTTATCTGCAGATAAACACAAACAAATAATTGAAAAAAGTTACACTAACATTGACACTACGTACGACATATGTCAGGTCGTAGAACTCTTGTGCTATGCATCTGCTCTCCTCTGCCGCGCACACATCACTAGGAAACTACCAAAAGGACACGGACAAATTCCCACGCAAAATGAAATTTTGAACAAAAAACCGTTTGGGAAACGTACTACATACGTATGTCAGTGATTAAGAGTTAGAGAAGATATTAATTACACTTTAAAGTATTGAGAATTCCAAAGTACATTTTGACATATGAGTTACTTTATTTAAGGACACAGCGCAAACCGTAGACAAGAAAAAATATTACGCAACAAAAATACAAAGAGTTCCTACATTCAGCATTCATTATGTCTCTATTTATTTATTTATTTATTAATTTAATTTAATTTATTATTATTTTATTTTATTTATATATATATATATATCTATATATATATATAATAATTTAATTTATATATTAATAAATAAATAAATTATGTCTCTATTGTCTAATTCGCGTGAACATTTGGTATTATCAACTAAGGCCCGGTTGTTTCAAATTCGATCAAAGTAAGCGTAGAGTTTAAACTGAAATTTTACGTTCTCCACCAATCAGACGATCCGTTTTCGTAAAAATCTATGCTTTTATCGACCGCTTACTTTGATCGAACTTGAAACAACCGGGCCTAAGGGACGGTTATTTGATCAGAAGTTAGAGTAAGAGTTAAGCAAAATGCATAGATTTTTATGAAAACGGGTGTTTTGATTGGCGGAGAACGCAAAAATCTATGCTTTTTTCTTAACTATTACTTACTCCTGATCAAACAACTGGGCCTAAATCTTGTCTATGATTTACACCTTGTCCTTAGATAAAGCCTCTCAAAGGTCAAAATGTATGATAACATTACGAGACTCTTAAGTGTAATAATAATTTTAACTAGCAGTTAAGCAATCTGCTATCGCTAGGCCCTGCAGGCGGCTGTATGGGCCGCTACGCGACCTGTAGTGGTCGCTGTGCGGCCATTGGTATTTACAATTGCTCTCGTCCATTGCCTACTGCTAGGCCCTGCGGGCAGTTATGGTGGCATTTTGCGGCCAATTCAAGGGATGTCACAATACATCAACGTGACTTTCTCAAGCATCGGAATTTTGTGAAGATTATCAATTGCGAAATTCGCCAAAAACCGTAAAACTCATGAAAAAAGTAATCAATTTTCTGAAAAACCTTCATGGGACATCTGGGTTTCAAGTATCCTGCGTTTTCTAAAAAACGTTCCTATTGTTTACCGCGGATAATAGGAAGTTCGTTGTAGAGACTTACGAAAATATTAATAGTTCCCTAAAGAATGTATTTATTGTTTGTCGCAGACAATGGGGAAGTTCAGCTTGTAGAATTTCAAAAGTAACCTTTGTTTTAAAAGATATATCTTAACATTCGGCGATGTCCTTCCTCGAGGTCCATCGTCCTAACCCATTGTTTGCGTAGCTTTCTAAAGGAGTCGCCGGAATGCCCCCCATTGTCTTATGCGTTGACATTTGGCGCTTGGTGCCTTTGTTTACCGCAAGGGTCGTACGAACGACGTCCCATATCATAAAACTATTCCGTTTAGTGCGCATCCATTTCCCCCCGGGTTCAGTCAATCCCCATTGTCTACATTTCTTAATGGGGGTTGCTCTTCTCGGAGAAAATATTGTTTCAAAAAATATGTCTTCGCACAATTGGGATACCCGCATTGTCTTTTGAAACAAAAAGGCCGATCGGCCCTGCAGCTGCCCATGACAACATGTGTCGTGATTTGAAATCTGTATCTGGATACTTCGCCCTTGGTATCGCGATATGAAAAAAAAAAAAAATGCGGTTCGTGTCATATTCCGGCATATCAACGTAGTGATGTAACAGTCTGATTCTATAGGTTTTTATATGATTGTCTAAACAAATGCGTCTTTAATAATATTTCTACACATTAAATTATATCTAAATGTATTTTAAAATGATCTGTAAACTTTAAAAAAATCAATCTTTTTAGTGTACTCTAAAATGTATTTTTTAACTGGCAACAGTAAAAATCCTACGACGGCGACGGCTACAACATTTTTAGGGTGATAATAATATAAATCATCAGATTGGTCTAATAATGAATATCTACTGATAGACTCTTCAGATTCTGAAGAATCTGATACACTATAATTTTTTTGTACAGATTTACAAGGTTGTTGTTTTATATGTGCCTTCTCTATGATAACGTCCAAAATTATTGTTACTTTGTTAGGTCAAACGCGCATGCTTATTACCAGCATGCTCTTGTCATAGAATAGAGACGCTCTTGTTCAAAATGGAAACTTGGCAAACTGAAATAGGAAATTCAAGTAAACCAATAAATCAAAAGAGTTACTGAGTTTCCAACCGCACATTTTTGATTTTAATTTTTATAATTTTTATTGTAAGATTTGAATCATTCATTCATGTCTTTTAATAAAGTTTCATCAACATTATTTCTTTCTATATCATTTTTATATAGCGATTACCGATTATTAGCCTGTTCCCACATGCTCAAAATATATCCCTTCCACCCGCAAATCAAATGAGCATGCCTATAAATCAACCATGCCAAATATATGCTACTAAGTAGCAATGGCTCAAGAAGCTCAATTCTGCGCATGCTCACGTGCCACTAATGAGCATGTGTATCAGTACCTTTATATTGCAATAGTTATAATAAATAATAACATAGATCAACGTTCAAATTGCGATGCCACATTAAAATGTGTTTTTATTAAATATAAATAATTATATACTTTATTTAATTGCACAACTATTCATCCGTTTAACTGTATGAATTACGTTAATTGTTTGGTTATGAATCATCATTAAAGTTGACAGTATACTTCCTGCATCGCTTTAGTGGTTTAAGAATGTGTAAGCCACTGTATTTATTACATGTTGCATTTAAATTGATTGAAGATACTGAAATTCACAAAATCTTATCTGAACAGTGAAGTATTTATAACTGCATTGGTGATATATAAAACTTACTGCACCTTTTTAAACATCAGATAAAATTGTGGAATTTTTTTGTAAAAAAAAAACATTGATGTTTTCAATTAGTAAATGTTTTTTTTACAAAGTTTGAATTAGATTAATTCATTACTGGCGACAAAATCCTGACCTTGAATGGTGCTACTAAAGCAGATAACATTTCACGCCACCGATTATACATCCAATTTACATAATTTTCTCATGTGCAAATTTTTCAAGCCTTTTCCGTTGATATTGTCCAACCAAATTACTAATCAATTCATTCCACTCACACATAGAATTTTTAAAAATAAAACCTAGGTGCAGTGAGTGAGAAAAATGTTCTCTTCTTCGGGATTGTTTAGTAAACAAACAATCCTGAAGAAGAGAACATTGTTCTCGAAACTAGTAGATAATATATCTAATAAGATGGTGTAAACAAAGTGATTTGTGTTTTATTTTTAATAATAATAATGTCAGTCACAAAGTTTGAACTTAATTTAAAGGGAAAAAATATTCTTAAAATATTAAACTGAATTTTTAAAAATTCAAAAAAGAAGTGACAAACATACACAGACAGAGTCAACTGACTTAAAAAATGTTTATTTCACTCCCCTTACTAAAAGAAATACAATCAGATCCTTCCCTTAACCGTCTACCACATGTGCAATATTTTCACTTCAAGCTCACAAAAGAATTTGTATCCAACAAACCAAGACCAAAATTTATATTTCAAAACAAAATCAATTTTTATTTCAAATTTCAAAAATGTTAAACTTCCCTGGTCTCATTTGCCTATCAAATCCCATTTGAAATAAACAAAACAAATTTTAAACATTAATCTTAAATTGTTCCATTAAAACAAAATTTACTTGAAGACACTTGAAAAAAGTTAATACCTCAGGTATTATCTAAATTTGTTTCTGAGTTAAACAAAACAAATGTACTTCTTAGAGCCATCTGTGACCCAATGCTAAAACTACTGTCATCGCATTACGCGCTTGGTTAAAATCCTTGCTAATTCACAATTTTTACCGAATTTAATTTTAAACCCAATTAATTTTCTTTACAATAAATCCATCAAAATTCAAACCCAAATTTTACTGTACATCAAACTTTGTACATTATAACCCTTATTTTATGTATTACTGTCATTCCCTTACAAATAATTTCACATGTTCATTGGTTAAAGGCTATCAAATTTCCCACAAAATTCACATTGCCATTTTGGCATATAATTTAGAATCTAGATGCCATTGGAACTAAGGTTATACCTTACTCCACAATGTATTGAGAAACATACAGACACATGGACAATAAAGAATATTATTATTAAAAATAACACACAATCACTTTGTCTACACCATCTTATTAGATATATTATCTACTAGTGTCGAGAAAAATGTTCTCTTCTTCGATTGTTTAGTGAACAAACAATCCTGAAGAAGAGAACATTGTTTTTAAAACTATTAGATAATATGTCTAATAAGATGGTGTAAACAAAGTGATTTGTTTTATTTTTAATAATAATAATGTCATCACAAAGTTTGATGCATAATTTAAAAGAAAAAATATTCTTAAAAAAAATTAAACTGAATTTTACTATATACTTTTTCCCAATGTAAAGGAGGATGGGCAAAAATGTATGGGTGCTGGCCTAGGAACCAATAACAACATGATATATATTGGAAAGGTTTTTTTATGTACTTCAACTATTGTTATGGCGGGAAGTCCCAAATCACTGTGTGAAAAAAGTTACTGCACAATAAAGCCAGACATAGACAAAAATAAAAATAAATTATTTTTTCAGAATTTCATCGTAAAATGGTATAACAACAAGTAATATGTCATTTTATGTAGGTACAGTGTTTCGGACTGGATCAGATGTGGCCCTGAAAAGGGCCTTTTCAGAACTTAACGAAGGCGAGCTTCGTGACTCGACATGATCGCCACGAATGGAGTAGACCGATGTCGTCATCTCGAATTCGGGCGACCGGTCCGCATAGCCGGTAACGTCATTACCACTGCAGCCACTAACTAATGGAAAGGTGTCGTGGAATTTGTCCACATTTCGCTTACGTCTTACCTGATCGGGATCAGAATCCAGCCTGCCCGCTCAGAATCAGAGTCTTGTCGCACAAGACATGACGGGACGCGCCGATATCTAGCCGGGTGTTCCGAAAGAGTTATTATTCCTTTCTAAAGTATAATTTGCATGAATTTCTCTTATCAGAGAAATATGAAATACTTATAATATTTCAGCATAAGTCTTTCTAAATTGATGCCAGAGCGTCTCTTTTAATGGAAAAAATAAGTTGAAATAATTTCTAATATTTTTGAACAAACTCCTAATAATTTAAAAATACAAAATATAATATGAGAAATACAAGTTTGATGGCCCTGAAGAGGGCCTTTTAGATGCATGATCGGCATGACCGACGACTCCGAGTGATGACGTTACCTACCCTGGTGCTAGTCTGTCGCGTCCGGGTGACTGTCATTAAGGACGAGGACCCGCATCGCTCTCAGCCGAAGGCACTCTGTGATTGGCCCGGACCCGTTCCGAGGGGCATGGTTCTCAATTTTGCATATAAACGGTTTCACTGGCGCACCAGATTCGTTCTGTGCTGAAGACGCCCATTGGACCACTTCACCTGAGTTTTATTTCGACCCCTTCAATCCCTTCGACCTTTCTACTTTGGACTTCTGCTACTATTTGGACTTGACTACTGTTTTGGATTTGGATTGCTGTGACACTGGACTACGATTTGGACTACTCTTTGGATTTTTCGCTTTGAATTGAAGCGAATTTCTACGCCACGACTGGCACTTTTACAATTTGGCCGTCTGACAGTTTTCAGTGTGCACTGCGAGGTGGAGTACGGGGAACCGTACATTTAATTTGCGTATTCCTGTACGGAGCAAACAGTATACTTAGTCATGGATGAACACTACAACCATTGTGTTATGTGCCAGCGTGGGCTACACAACAGAAGGTATCAGCGTCTCATTTTGGCTGAAAATATTCCAAAAGATCAACCTGAGCTTGCAGATTATTTACGGGAGCTTGCACTATTGCAGGTTTGTTTTTATTTTATTTATTACAGTAGATATATTATACTAGTATATTATACAGTAGATATATTATACTAGGGTTGTGTTATGTTCTTTCATCTTTTATTCATACATAAATAGCAATGAAGACATAGATTCGTGGCGACCGTGTCGAGTCATGAAGCTCGCCTTCGTTAAGTTCTGAAAAGGCCCTTTTCAGGGCCACATTTGTCACACCACAGTCCGAAACACCGAAACACTGTACCTACATAAAATGACATATTACTTGTTGTTATACCATTTTACGTTGAAATTCTGAAAAAATAATTTATTTTTGTCTGTCTGGCTTTATTGGGCAATAACTTTTTTCACACAGTAATATTAACAATAGTTGAAGTACATTCCAATGATATATATCATATTGTTATTGGTTCCTAGGCCAAAATGCCCGTTCTCCTTTATTTATTGGAATCAATCAAACCAGTATTGGTCTGATATTGACATCAGAAGAACTCGCTGTTTCACATGTTTTGAAGTTAATCTGCTCCCGTTGTCCGGTACCACCAAGTTAACCGCCGAAGCCACTCTTTCGGACGACACAGAAGAGGCTTGACATATTAAATATTTGAGTGCAATTTCCGAAAGAACTGGCGTGAAGTGTCGGCAATTCACCCAAAACTTTATCGGATCTGACTTCCTCTCTTGTAGTGGTTGGTCCAGATACTGCTTCAGCTCATTAGGAACAGAGCCAGAGCTAGAAACATCTTGCGTAGTAGCGCTTAGGGATAAAAGTTGCTCATGTCTGGACCAAATTGAATTTTTACTAGTGTTTTCTACTGTTTGTGTAGGTCGTATTTCTGGAGAATGTTTTCCAATTCGTTTATGCTCTAAGCGAATATCATTACTGATTCTCAATATAGCACTTGACACTGCAACTGGAGAAATAAAATGAATACGTTTGAACCGAGGATCCAATATGGCAGCTGCTGCGAGAATAGGGTTTCTTTCCAATGGACCTAGTCTATTTTGAATGCCTTTGAGCAAAGCCTCCTTTGCAGTAAATCCTAAAGTTGTGGTAGGAGTTGCTGTTCCGTAGCTTGTCTAATTAAATTTGTGACAGGAATGGCCAAGCTAGCAGTCACATAATTTGCACCACTTACCTCTTCAGTGGCTTCTTTGAAAGGGCCAAGAAGGGCAACAAGATCCCTAATTATGTTAAGCTGGGAAGTTGTAACTGTATCTGGTATATTCCTATTCGATTGACTTTTTATAGCTAAGATTTTAGCTACAATTGCAGACAGTTTAACAAATCTTTCTAGCATGTCAAAGCAGGAATTCCATCTTGTGCTGACAGCTTGTGTTAAAGTCAGCACCTCTCCTTTTTTTTTTCCATCGGCTTCCTGTTCAGCTCTCAATAGGTCCATAGCATTGACTGACTGTTTAAAATAAGTCACAATGCTCTTGACTTGATCACAAAGTGCTGAAAATCCATCACTTTCGCTCAATACTCCATCGACTATTAAATTTAAGGAGTGCGCCATACAGGGAATCCTGTGATCATCTCCTAAAAACAATCGCACCGCTGCCACTATGTTTGCGCCACCATCAGTAGTAATACATACGACTTTATTTTTGTCGATGCCGTACTCTTCACATATTTGATCCCGTACATTCCTTTTTATACTGTCCTGTATGAGCCTAAAAAGCAAAATTACATCTATAGTTGCACCGTCAGAATAACATTTGATGTAATTATTACCTACCAAAATTCAAAGGTCTGGATTAATTTGATATAATAAATTACTCCAAACACATACCTGAGACAGCTTCTGCACACATAGGTTTATGTTCTGAAGGAAAAATGATCCCTTGATTGTGTTAACAAAATGAACTGTCAATATTAGAAAACTCCTCGTGGAATTAACAAGAGTCAATATGTCGCTTGTAAAACAAACAAATTTTGTTTCATTTAAGGTTTTTTTAAGGACTGCTTGTGTGGTTTTAAATCTATTTTCTACTAATTGAGTTACCTAGAAATAAAAAACAAGTACAAATTAATCATCTGTAATAATATAAATTAATAGATTATCAACATAATTTATAGAAAATGTAACCTTTTTTCTGGTAGGCAATTTATAGAGCGGACAAGCTACGCGCATAAATTTTTTCATCCCCTCTTTCTCTACACATGATATTGGCATATTGTCCTTGCATATCATGTAAATTAATGATTGTGTAATTTCATGATGCTTTTGTCCACCTTCTGAAAAATAAAAATCATTAGAAGTACAAATGTAATTATTTCTACACTAAACCAAAATATTTCTTTAAATTCTTTTAGAAATAAATGTCATGTAAAAAGTATTGATATTTTAGCAAATTGATTGAAGGACATCACTAAACTAGGTAAGGCGTAAGGCATTGAGAATGTATTGACCGTGTATAGTTTCCTGGGATATTCTTTATTCTTCCATGTATATGTGACCTCTCTGGCTGACGTTTTGGATCCCATTGCAGGGTCAATCATCAGAGCTGATGTGATGGACCCTGCAATGGGATCGGAAACGTCGGCCAGCGAGGTCACATATACACGGCTGAATAACCCAGAAAACTATACACAGAAGATTCTGAACGGCCGTGAAGACCTAAATAAAACATTTACATATACACTATGGCACTTATTTACCTTCAAAGCTTGAACCTCTTTCTAAACAAGCTATTAGGGACGGTTGCTTTCTTTTTTATACATAGATGTGGATGCAGATGTGGATGCTTCTTCTTGAGTTACCAACACATCCTCATCAACATTAACAGAAATGTCAGAATCAGAAATAACTGTGACTTCTTGTCTACTACTACATGGCAAATGCAAAGTAACCTAAAATAAGGATTATAGAAAAATTAAATTCATAGTAAATCTATATATCTAGTGACAAATAATTTGGCGACTTTGGAAATTAGACTTATATTAAAACTAGATGGATCCTTCTGCATTTAAAAAAATTGCAAATAGGCATGTTGATGTTTTGTTTTCAAATGAGTAGCCAAATTTGTGGTATTTCCGCACGTTTTATTTATATAAATCGATTCAATAAGGGATCTGGGCGTCATGCTAGATTCTAAACTCACTTTTAGAAACCACTTTGATAATATCACAAACAAGGCATATACTATGTTGGGATTTATCACCAGAATTACTCAAGACTTTAAAAATTTAAAAAGTCTAAAAATTCTCTATACATCACTAGTACAAAGTATATTGGAATATTCGTCAGTTATTTGGTCACCTATTACATAACACATATTACGAGAATCGAGAGAGTGCAGAAAAAGTTTCTACACATTTTGTCATACAAAGCTGGTCAACACAACGACCTTCACAGCTACGAAGATTGACTTGCCTTTTTCAAGATGCACAAACTTCAGTCCCGACGGAAAATATCCGATCTCGTTGTGCTACACAAGATTCTCAGCGGAGCGATTGATTCTCTCTCTCTATCTGACATAAATTTGCATGTTAAACCCCGTATAAGAAACCCGGAGTTCTTCAGAATAAGTCAGCACACTAATAATGTCAGTTACTTTTCTTCCATTACAAGGTTGTGTCGCGCATATAATTTGTATTGTGCTGACCCTAACATTGATGTTGATATTCTTGCAGACACCTTATCTTCGTTCAAAAACTCACTCATACACAACATCCATTTTCTAAACGATGACATGAACCTATAGATCCATTAAATCAATCATTCATTAAATACTAATCGCACTACACTCAAACACAAAATATATAATATACATAAATGCACATGTAAAATATAATTAATCGCAAAAATACATGTTACTAGAGCGTGCCGAAGACACTTGTAATTGGGATATTTAATATCTGAGTATCATGTACCTATTATCCTGTTAGTGTCTCTAATAAATAAAAAAAAATAAAAAATAAAAAAAAAAACAAGATGAACATACATATGTCGATATTTTTTTCACAACAAAAGTATGAAAATATTTTATCTTCGATATATCCTGGAAAATGGTGGCCGAGACAAAAATAATATCGATGACCAAAAAAAATAAAAAAGGTAGTCAAGAATAAAATGAAAAAGATACCCAAAAAAAGGTCCCCCGGAAAAAAGATGAAAAAGATCACCCAAAAAAAAATATCGATATATCGGAAAAAATATATCAGGAAAAAAACTATTGATATATCGAAAAAAAATATATCGATGACCAAAAAAAAAGAAGGTCGCCAGAAAAAACAGTGAAAACAGATACCCAAAAAAGGTCGCCACAACTAAAAAAGTCGCTAAGAAAAATATATCGGTTATCCCAGAAGAAAAAAAAATCGATATTCAATATATCGCGAAAAAATATATCGACCATAAATATCGATATTTTTCAAAAAAAATATCGATATTTTGATATATCGATATCTTTTACCCATCCCTAATTGCGACCTCACCGGGAATCGAACCCGGAATTCTCAGTATGCAGAGCCAGTGACATGGCCACTGGACTACGAACTTCGATGTTATTTACCAATGTTGTCGCATAGTTTGGTCATGTGGAACTGACAAGCAAAGAAAAGTTTTTCGAAGGCAGCAGAAGCAGAGGACGTCCGCGGAATAATAGTAATAAAACAATATATTCGGTGTATGAAACTCTTTTATTATTGTATTTTATATACCTACCTATCTTGTATTTTATATACCTACCTATTAACAGGAAAATGAATATTTTAATAAAAAATACAACTTATAATTAAATTAAGCCAGATCTCTATTGACATTATGCCTTTCCAAAACAACTTCGTGAATTTTCTGCCGATTCTTTAGATAGTTGGGTTTTGAAAATATCTAACTGAACCACATATAATTTATTCTGCATATCAGTCGTAGGCTTTGGATTCACTTTTCTTATTACCTGCAAACAAAGAAAAGGTTATAAACAGAAAAACTAAAGAAATACAATACAGATCAAATAAAAACATATTGTTCTTGCAAACACTAAATAGGTAGGAAAACATTTTCTCGTCAATAACTAACCTTCCTGGCGCATTTCATCATACTCTCGAATCTACTTCGAAAATCTGTTGGACAGTGCGCATTTAGGCGGGAACGAAGCCACAAAACATTAAATTAGTTGCGTAATGCAGCCCACTAGTCTCTTTTCATCTTCTTGTGGACATCTTCAGTCATTATTTAGTAAAACAGCATTGTTGATGATATGAGTGTCATGTATCGAAACATTTGCGTGCTGTCATGGTGCTGTCAAATGTGGTCAAATGAAATTTAAATGATGCAATGCCATATGCAAAATTATTTTGGCATGCATTTACTGCATTTATCTATGATTTTTAGTTTACACAATTGCAACACCCCTAATCCGATATTTGACAGATTTTTTGGTTTGAAACAACTCTTTTTGCGAGATTTCGCGTGATCTTGAGGTTAAGCTCAGTTTAACCCAGGATTTCCGCTTACTTTGATCGAACTTGAAACAACCGGGCCTAAGAGTCTCGCCACTAATGATAGAATTTTCTGTTTGGTGTATTTTTCAGTAACATTTGACGTGATAAAAAAGAAATTATCTTCCAAAGGCTCCCAAAAACTTTAACTTCCTTACTCTCTGTGTTTGAAAAATGTATAGTCAGCCAACGAACTGAAGGCGAGCATAAAGAATGCGGGTACGCGATATGTAAGATGCGTAAGACGCGTGTTGGAATGGGACGCCCTCTCATCGCACTTCACTCACCGTTCTTCTTTAGCTTGTTGGCCTATTATACATATAAATGATTTTTTCTACTGAAGCACTAGCGGCGAATATACCGTATACAATATGAACGATTGATTTTATATCGATTTTTTCGAGGAGTGCAACAAGGACACGGCCCGCGACATCTCTGCCTGGTACAGTTTTTTCGATATTGCAGCAAGGGACATACTATTTGTTTTAGGATTGAATTAACCTTTTCCCTGCCGGCCATACAAAACTCTAACCATCCCCGTACGCCGGGCATTTTTTTCAAATTTTTACAAAATAAAATTGAGAAATTTAAAAGCAGTTTATATTTAAAAATGTGAAAACTCGCCATATTACGATGTTTTACGAAATATTAACACCATTTTCTTCACTTAAATCACTAAAATTGTCTGGCACAAATATAGAAACAGGGTTGTCACAAGTTCACAAAATAAAGTAAGATTTTTTTTAATACACTCGCAAATAACAGTTTTATACCAAAATGACTTTGGAATGTATTGTTTGAAAACCAACCGACCTTTGAATAATATCAAACTCTCGTCTATACATACATTCTTGTATGGATACATTTGTTCCTTGAATACAGCTGTAATCATGTCCACTATTGCTTTTATTTTAAAAAATCTATCTCCAGGCAGTGTTCCTCATTATTACAAAAATGGAGCATACTCAATAAAATTTGGAAGCGATTCCTGGCATAACATCTGAAAAAATCGCCGAATGCAATAAAATATCCGTGGACCAATGCTCTTCAATGGTGTTTCTAGTATTTCTTGCCATCGGTATACAGAGACCCATGAAAATATACATTTCATCAACGGTTGTATCGATCCATTGCTGCATTCTATAGCTTATTGAGGTGTCTCGTGGCGTCTGCTTGCTTGACGAAAAAACTTTGGATCGATTTTTAACCCTTTTCCCGTGATCCAATCAAGCTAAAACTTTGCAAGTAGACTCGTGGCGACGATCAAGAAGATCTGTCAAATTTTTGTTAAAAAAAATAAATAATTATAGTATAATTTTGGATTTTTCAAATTTTTAATGGTTTTTTCATACAACTCAGTAAGTTGTATAGAGATTCCGACGCATCTGGTAGACACGAAACCCGAAAATGAGAAAGGGAGTATTGTAAAAACTTGTTTTTATGGCTCAGTTTTTTTATATAAATAAAAATGTAAATGTTCGATTGTCCTAAATCTTAAATCTCCTAAAGTTCTTCAACTATTGCTTTGAAATTTTGGCACAACATGCATTCGAATACGAAGATGATTTTGTATACCTACTTTATTTTTAAATACCTTATATTTATTTATGTATTTATATTGCCGATTAGTTTCGGCAACAATGAGCTCAACTAATGTTTGATGCATGAAAATTTAAAAAAAAATCAACCTCTTGCATACCTTCATTTGTAAGCAATTTAGCGCCGAAGAATCAAAATTGTGCACTTGCGGTAAAAATGAATCACTTTCCCAATGAAAGACGGGTCTTCTTTCACCACGATTATCTTGGTCAACATTCCCCGATTCAACATTAATTATCATTGCCCATTTCGGCGTTGTCTTCAAAGGGCTCGTAAAATTCCTGCAATTCAAATTCTACGTCACTGTTATCAGACTTGGCAATTTGAAGAATTTCATAGTCACTATTTGAAAATTCTGCCATTGTAATAAACCTAAATTCAAAAAATAATACTTAGAAAAACTAACAAGTGAACCAATTCCAAGATAATAAAAATCACTTCACAATAATTGATAATAAACACACTTATAACGCTGAAAAGTTATTTCTAATAATACATAATCCCTTTACTTTACAAGAAAACGAAAGAAGTGCGAGAAAAAACCGGCAAACGTTTAATTTAATAATCCGACAGTGACGCTTCCGGATTCCGGGATGCCCCGTAATAAATACAGATAAGTGATGGCTCTTGCGAGCTCTATTAGCTGTCAGATGTAATCATTTACAAAAATGCAGATTACAACATTTTTGAAACAATATGAGTGACAGTAAATTCTTAAAATGTATCCCCATAGATGGCGGTAGGCGATACAAAAAGGGACGTTTCAATTTCGTGTTTTATTACACGTCTAAAATAGTGTGAAGATGTGCGCAGATTTATCTGTTCGCGGCGTGTGGGGATCTGCGAGGCACGACGAAGGATAGACGATCGATAGACATAGAAGTACCCATATGATAACACAGGAGAAGTATGTTTCTTAGTTTCCCGTTAAAAATTTAAAGTATGCGCAAATAAGGTAACAAGGACGAGGATTGGCTATTTCCTCACGTATTTGGGTTGATTGTGTCTGTAGTGGTATGTTATTTATTGCGCATTATTCTTCAATGCTAAATCTACCGTAGGAAATATGAAATAATTTTGTAAATATACCATGACACAATCGTCAGATTTCAGAATATGTAGTATAGAGGATTCGAATAATACACATATATGCACTGTTTTTATTGAAATTAATTACAAATTTTGTGTACCTACCAAACAACTCATAATAACTACACGCTTGAGAATGATCCGACGTTTGAGATTCAGATCCAGCAGACGTTACGTTTCCCAGAGTTTCGTATATATCATCAGCATTTCTCTGTTGTGGCTAGATGAAGAATGGGCAGTATTTGTGAAATATGCTTTGTTGTGGAGGTAGTTGGTAATTATAGTGCTGGTTGGTAGCCTTAATCACTTTCATCCTATTTATTTTGGTTATTGTCTTCAAACATTCGGGTACATGTTTGAAATCGTTCAGCAATGATAATAGAAAGTGACAGTTAGGGTCATCGTCATTTCTTGACAAATTTTCTTTTAACACGCCAATAAGCTCTGCACCCACCTTATCAATTTCTATGTCATTACCCTTTCTTTTTTGTCTTGGGGACCTTGGTTTTAGGACCGTATAGTTTTGTGTCTCACACAGTCCTTCAATCATTTCTGTTTCTTTTTCTATGTCCCTTTGTTCTTCAATGAAACTGTTCTCAGTTTTATTTTTAGAAACAACGTCCTTGAGCTGATTGAAGAAGACATATACAGGTTTTCTTCTAGCACCTGATCCACTTTTTAAAGTGTTAACTTTACAATACTCTTTTACAAAACAGTTTCGAAGATTTTTCCACTTCTTATGTAGCTAAAAATTTTTCCACTTCTTTTGTAGCCTGAAAAAAAATCTTTTATAAGTACCTAGTTTCGGGATGCTCTTTTGCTTATCTTCACTACACCTATCGTTTGGGAAGAACTATAATCAGCAAAATCGTTCACCAAGTTTGCGAAGCGATATGAAAAATTCACGGACATTGTGCCGGTTAAAAGAAGATGCGCAGCCTGCACTTGTCGTTACAGGCATTCTTATGAAAAAAGACGGGTTTCTTTTCATGAAACCCGTGAGCCAGCACCAGCTTCTTGATTTTTATGCCACGAGGCTGGAATGTTAGGCATATCAAACTTCACAGCACAATTGCATGCCAAATTCCTCACTTCAGAGATTAAAGTAAATTGACTCATATTTCTGCAAATATTCAGCCAATGCCTTTTCATGGGTGGAACATCTGGTTCTAGTCTACATTCATACATCTTCATGCAAGCTCTACGGTTGTTGAGGCTTTTAACAGGGCCATCATTATTTATTAAAGCTGCTCTTTTTTTGGCTGCTTTTTTAAGTTATCCCACTTTAATTTTAATTGATTAACATCTCTGGGATGTACATTGGTGGCATTGTAGCGAATCGTTGCATTGGATACGACATCCGTTTTCTTTGAAAGAATAGCCGGATTTTCCTCCAGCAGCACCAGAAGTTTCCTCACTCCCAAATTGTTTGCTTCTTTTGTTTGTCTGAAAGATAAAAATAGAAAAAAAATAAACAAAATTCAATTTTCAAAATATCAAGCTTAACATTAATAACAGTGAAAGTAAACGTTGCTTTTATAAAATAAACTCAACTTTAAAATAAGATATTAAGTAAGAAACAAAGCATTGTACATTAGTTTGCGGAATTTGCTGAAGCGTAGACAGTTTCAAGACTCGCAGCCTTTCCGCATATTCCAGGTTTTTAAGACCCAAGGGCAATTTTGTGGCTTGTCTCTGAACGTTTTCCGGTAAAACTATATTTTTAACAAAATATGGATCTGAGAAGCATATTCGAGGAGAGGCCTCACATATGTCTTATAAATAGTTGTGAATAGTGATACCGTCAATTATTTACAGTATTTATATTAGGTAAATGTATATTGTATATTTATATCGTATATTTGTTTGTTTGTGTGAGTTTGTGAATTATGCTCACAATAAACAAAATTGTTTATTGTGAGCATAATTCACACCTTGTATTCATCTACCTATCCCGCCTCTGCTAACACATCTCACAAATTACCCGCGCACTCGTATGATACACGTCACGGGTCGATACGAATATCTGTCTCTGGACTGGTGGGCATATTCTTCCTCTCAGAATGCATAGTCACATCACACCTAACCGGCTAAACATCCTTAGGGATTCATTGGTTGAAGTGGATATTGCTGTCGTTGCTTTTAATAGTGATTTGGTAACATGATTTTAGAAGGGATAGAGCTATGTTTCCGATAAAATCTCCAAATCAGTACATTCTAAATAAGCCATCCTCGGTGACTGCAATAAAAAAACATTTATATTTTTTGATATTGCTGCCTTTACTTTTATACCCCTAATTCAAGGAGATCCCTGGTATCACGAGAAAAATAGTAAAATGATTTTTTTAGCGTATATTCCGAAAAAATCTCTTTTATCGAGTTTAGCTCCTTCAGCGGTTTTGTCTTTATGTTTTGAATTTTTGCTAATTTTTTTATATTTTGTCATCTTCGAGTATCGTAGGATATCACAGGTGCTCATATCTTATCAAATCTTATTAACTTTCATGTATTGTAAAAGCCCACTAGGGCGTAGGTCAATAATAAATAAATAAATAAAAAATAAATTTATAATAGTGTCATTTATTATACAGAAAACATTACAAAATAAAAATGGGAAAAAACGCCGGCGTATAAAATTGTGTCGACATTGTTAATTTTTAAGCAAAATTATTCTGCCACGAAACACTTCCTTGTGCACTAATAAAATATTCAGCGAACTGTTCTCTCACTTCCATGGCAGATTGAGAAGGTCTTCCTATCGTTCCTAAATTCGTCATATTATTAGATCCAATTTCTCTTCTCCAAGATCCTTCCACGATGTTATGATCCAAATCTTCTGAATCAAAGGTTTCACATGGGGTGTAGAGTGATCTCGATTGCTTATTTCGCCTTAAAAATTATGTAAATAAACACAGGCTAATACAACAACTTCAGCATTTTTAGGCCGGAGTGCAATAGTATTGCGAAACAAACGAAACACAACACACATGATACCGAATACATTTTCCACAATTCTCCTTGCTCGCGAATGCCTGTAGTTGAAAATGCGCTTTATACTTCCTACTTTGTGGTTACCAGGATATGGCTTCATCATATGTTCAGACGGTGCAAATGCGCTGTCTCCCACTAATACAAAGGGCATGTTTGTCTCACCGTGCGTCAATGGCTTCGGTTCTGGCCAATTTGTCAGTTTTCAACCATAGCTTTATAAAAAGAAGTCTGTTGAAAAACTCCGCTGTCAGATGACTTTCCTTTAGCACCACAATTAGTATATATAAAATTGTAATGAGCATCCACAATAGCCAAGAGCACAATGCTAAATTGATCTTTATAATTGTAAAAATCACTGCCGGTATTTGGAGGTGCTTGAATCAAAACGTGCTTCCCTATGTGCCATATGTGCGCGTGTGTGCCGTCTATGGCTCCAATACAATGTGGGAAGTTCCGTAATATTTCATAATTGTGAGCCTTTTCCTTCCATTCATTCGCAGTTACTGGCACCTAAAAGCATCAAATTACATTTTTTTTACCCTGAAGTCTTTTTACTTTTCTGACAATACGCTGTGATGTCAATGAACAGTTCTCCGAGTCTCCTAACATTATGAGTCCTGAAGCATACGATGTGGACCCGTTGGAATTTGAAATTATGGAGACGCCGCCTACTAAATCTTCGAAAGCCTCAAAAAGATGAATGTTTCAATATGATGAAAATTAGAAGAGGTCTTTGAAATAATGCGGAACGCGAAAAAGAAAATACTGGAGGAAAAATGGGACAAATTTACTGTGTATGGACAATGTCGCCTCAGAGCTGCGCGAGGTGCAAGGTGCACATTCTATCCTCCTAGCGAAATATTATATAAACAATATTTTAATTGAAGCACGCATGGGGAATTATAAAGAGTGTAACATATCAAGTGTTTACGTCAGGATAGTTCGAGTCCACTGCAAGTGGATGTTGAAATATTAGAAAACATAAACGTATCAATAGATTAATAGTTTTTTATTAAATCTTTATTTTAAATTGTAATTTTTTCAAGTTAATAAAATATATGTTTTAAATAAAATTTAACATTTATTATTCATTATCAATTATCCATGTAAATAACTACATATATTTTTTATGATGAATTTAAAATTGATACTGCACTCACCTTTACATATCTTCAAAGCATTTATCAGTTCCATACAAACTTCTGGCACTATTTTACTGATCAGTTGTTTTGAAACTTTAAAAGTGTATGACAAGGAAGCATAGGAATCTCCAGTCGACAAGTATCTCAATGTAATTGCAAGTCTAATACGAGGGCCAATAGCTTTCCGTAATATTGTGTCTTGCTTGGCAATAGAAGGCCCGATCATTTGTAATAAATTTTCAAAATCAGTTGTTGTCATTCGGGTGAAATTGACAAAAGATCCGTCAGACATTCGAAGATCACATAGAATAACCGTCCTTCTTTCTCTTTGCAGTAAATAATTTCGCATCCACCACCTTTTTCTCCTCTTAGTTTCGATAAACTCGTTAACATAAATAGATATGGAGCTGTCATCATAACCTCATCGGGCGACATTTCTAGAGACTTTGACAAATTTAGAGTTAGTATATCAGAACATATCTATGTCCTCTGCATTTAAAGAGTCTCCTTTATATGTAAACAATCCTGATTTACTCATAATTACTGATAACTTAGAGTGATCAGTATTATACCAATGATGGCCACAAATTAATGTTTCATCCCTTAATCCTACAGCTAAGGCATGTGAACTTGAATTGACAACAATTGTTTTATCTATTGCACTCGATGTAAATAAGTGAGCTAGTCCATCATATAAAAGTATGTGTGTTAATGATCCACAATGTTTATTATAATCATTTGGATTTCAAAAAGGATGAAATATTCCATGCCAGGTCACTCTTGTGTCAGGATGAAATCTTTTTCCTTGTGACACTGCAAAACTATAAGAAGAACTTAATTGGATGCGAGAAGATTCAATATCAACTAATCCTAAAGATTCCCTTAATATTATCTTATAAGAGCTAGATACAATTACATCTGTATATGTATTTCGTCGAATCGTTACTGTTCTGTGTTGGCATCAGTGGAAAACACTGCTTTTATATCAAATTTGGTACAATCGGAAATCTCATTAATCTTTTTTGATATTTTTGACTTTATTGAAACCGAATCATGATTTGATTGTGAGTTTGGTTTTCGGCATGCTCGCTTTTCTTTGAATGTAATATTAACTTGATATGAACGCGTATCAATCGATCACGATTGATCGCCGCGAGGCGCTTCGCGTCCTTTCCATATCAAAATTGAAATGCATTTGCCAAGGGAGGGGAGCGGGAAATTTAAAACACCAACCACCAATATTTAAATATTTACACAATTTATTTAATTAAAGCACAATCCTTATCTTTAGACTTATCAACTAAAAAAATATCACTAACCTAAAACAAATCCTAGCCTAAACGCAAGCAGTCCGAATTTACATCACTTTATCGTGTCTTTGTCACTTATCACTACAAAAAAACTTCGTTCGCAAACACTCGTCGTATCACTATTCGCGGCCTCCATAGCCGCAGTCGCGATTGCCAAGCGCGGAGGGGCATTTCCAAGCTGCTCGCGCTTGCGCATCCGGTTGCAGGATCCACGGGGGCACCTGGGGACGTCCGGCCGCGGCTGGCGTTCCGCATCTGGACGCCGCGCGTGGCGAGTCGCGCGCACCTGCATGCCCGTCGCGGGATCCACGGAGGCACCTTAGCGTGGCTGTCGTTCCCGGCCACACGCGCCATCACATCGCGGCATCCGTTTCGCCGAGGCATCGCTGTGTGGGCCGGCCGCCGCCGGGCTCGGCGACCGTCGCTTCCTCGATTTCTTCCTCTGCTGCCAATGGCTCCACAACAGACGTGGGAAATGTCGCGGCCACACAAAACAAGTCGCGTCCTGGGGCGGGAGATCCGCTCCCGTAGGAAGGACCGACGCACACTCGACCGGAGATTGTAATGAACAACCACTCGGGCGTGGCTCGCGCCGAGGCATCCTCGCTGCCCTGGAGAGCTGCTCCCCGCGCACCCTTCTTCACTCAGGTGGTTTGGGCATGTTGAGCGAATGAATGAGGAAAGAATGGTAAGAAAGATATATGATGCAAGTGTTGACGGC
>JADDOH010004469.1:0-31345 GCA_016648135.1 Agrypnia vestita
GGACAATTTTCATCCTCTCCAAGTAGATACATCAAATACATATACATAAGTGAATGAAGTAGGAAAAACATAAACATATATACCTATGTTACAACAAGAGCTCATAACATCGGAGAAATATTTAAAAGTTTTTTTGTTCAAAGTACATAATTATACCTCACCTTCATTAAACCAAATTATTTAACTTACAGATATTTTTAGTTCTTTAGAGATTCTCCGCCATGATCCACACTGATGGTCATGCAGTTGAATCACTTTGGTCCCTTTGTGGTCATGCATCGAATTGACAAATTTTTCAATATCCATCGTACGAAATCGCAAAAATTTCCAAACAAATCGGGATCGTGTCGGACGTCGCATCTATACGTGCGTACACGCACTACTAAATCGTGTACAGTGCGCGATGTTCAATACTAATTCGAAGATCAGGAAGTACCTACTTGCGTATTCATACGTACACGTACTACTTAATTTCGTACGAAAACGCATCCAGTATGCTTATATGCTTAATTATTGTAAATAATGTTCAGTTTACTACTTTTATATAAGAGCAAAGGTTCTATCTAAGTTATTGCCTTTAAAAAATTGCAGTCTAGCATATGCATTCTGATATAAATGAGTAATAAAAACACAATTTTTGTTAAAAATGCCGAAATGTGGATTTGCAGTGAATGTGCCACCTTAATCAAATTTATTTCGCACATTTTTTAGGATAAATTTTAATATTTTTCAATACTTCAGAAACATAACAATTTTTTCCAGTAGCAAGCTGTCATCATTAAATTTTGATCCCATGCTAAATGGTGCTGGGGCTGTTTATTGAAACAAAGACTAGTGCATTTTTTCAGTGAAATATTCATTCTCATTTGATTATAGTAATTGTTTGAATACAAACAATTATTATAACAAAGTTGCAATGATGGTGATAGATTTAAATAAAGAAATATATAAAACAAAAAATTTAAAGAAATAAACAACTTTTTTGGTGTTTATAATATATTTTTTATTCAATTTACAGATCAGATAAAGAACATTTACAAATTATTCCAAGTTTATGTGAAAATAATTGACTTACAAAGGTCATGTAAAATGGCCTGTTTTCTGTACAAATATGTTATAAAAAAGTATCTCTTAATGTTTTACATGGGCGGCTGTTTGATGTACAATATATCGCAACAATATACATAATGTAAACTTGTACAAAGTTAATAAAAACGTATTTGAACTTTTCCAATGAAATTAAATATATGTATACTTATAAAGGCAGAATATGTAATATAAAGGCAGTACGAGGTATGGTCTTGCGATATTTCTGCACATGAGGAATATAAAATTAGTATTTTGATTATAAAACTTATATTACATTTATCGTAATTCAATGATAATGACACTTCTTGACTTGCCTGTTAATTTTCTCGTCAAAAATGTGAATTTGAACAAACTTAAATAATTTATGAGTATTATTACTATTATACAATAAAATTTAAATAATTATTTATATATCATGCAACAGTTGCCCTTTTGAACATTAATATCCTTTACAGTTCTTGGATATTTGCTTAGATTATTCACAAATTATAGACTATATAAACAGAAAACACAATAATGACGTTAATTATATATATACATGTCTATATACATAATTAACATTATTGCTATAGCCAATTGCTTATTACTAAGCTATGTAGGAAGCTATAATGACTGCTACGAGCTATGGCCAATGTTTTCAGAATTATTGTCCATTATCCTTTGTGCAATGTCCGGTGAAAATTAATAATAAAGTCAATCAAAATAATTATCAAATTATGTGCTTTTATGCATTTTACAATCAATAACACCTATTTTCCAAAGATGAGAACATTATTATGAAATAATGAGGAGTGGTCTATCACAGTCCTATCTCATAAAATTAATGCACGTACACTATTTCTCAAAAATAAAAATTCATCACGTATGTTCGGACATTAACACAATGAGGTGTGACAGATGCGTTACTTGTTTCACGCCAAATACTGACTGGTGATTAGAAAATTGTATAAATTATTTTTCTTATATCCATATTTGTTAATCCGTTTCCAAGTTAATTAGAAAATAGTAGAGGCCCCATTAAAACATGTTAGAAACAAAACTTGTGCAGTTAATATTTAAGAATTAAGAAGTAGGAAAAAGAGATAATATAATAAGATAATTTTATTTTTAGTACAAACTAATATCCTGATAACAATACTTGACGGTAGGGACAGTAGGTAACTAATGTATAATAAGAAATAAAATAATAAATTAATTCTGACCTGTTATACTTCTACATGTTTAATGGATTAATTTGAATAACACCACCGTTTTCACAAACTTTCTTGGAAATTGTAGACAATTTTGAATAAAGATCAAGATGTGTTGCAGATTTGATATGTTGAAGATTCGTCTCGACTCTTTCAGAAGCCTGCAAGAAAAAATATTATATTTTTTTAGTGAAACTGCATCTTATGTGATTCATAAATAAATAACATTTAATAGAGATTATACCCCTATCTCAGCAATAATACAAAGTGCTTAGTAAATTAATTTCAAACGATTGCGCTGTACACGTGATTCCAACATATTTTAATATTCTGGGTATTACTAAAATTTATGAAAAGATTGTAAAAGATCAACTATTATAATGTAAAAAAAAATTGCAACAAATAACGGCTATAGAATAAACGACATTGAAAAAATAATTAGAAACAAAAAATATAAAAATAAAACTAATCTCATATATCGTACTCAAAAATATAATATTCATAAATTTGCATGCTTAGAATTTTGCGGTCCAATAAAAATAGCAAATGAAATTAAAAAATGCTACTTAAAAAAAAAACCTAAAAACCTACGTTATTGCGAAATCCAAGGGACCGAAAAATATCAATTTCGTTATAACAAATTACCACATATAACGAATTTTTTTTCCTAATATGTATTATGTGCACCATAGCAAAAAAAGTACCGCGGCCTTAATATAGATCGCAAATGGTTTTGAATAAGTCCCCATTGTCGGTTTATATGGATGCTACGTAATAAGACATTCAGCAAACAAAGGAAGTTACAAGTATTTAAAACTAATTAATGCCCTGAGGAATCTGACACTTTTTTTCTAAAATTAATAATCACATAAATTACATAGGTATGTATTGCCGTAAAACGCGTACAGTAAAACATCGATCTCTTAAGATTATATAATTTATTTTCCCTTGTTTAGTTTTGTATTTAGTTAACTCAGTTATTTGACTCAAAATAAGAATCTCGTATGATAATTTTGGTGACAGAAAATGCCGAGAGCGCCGCGCCGATAGTTCTGGCCTTCGAAAATGCCGTACACAATGCAATCAATGTAAAATTCTGATAATATTGCGCGTAATAAATGATCGTAGAGGCGCTCACACTGCGACGCGGCGGCTTGCGAGGTTATTCCCCATCGCGTGTTTGCGCGAAAAACAATCTGCACAATATTATTATTTTGTTTGAACAAACTTTTTTTTTCGTTATACTTATTGGGATATTTCGATTTAAGTACAATCTGTATGAAAAATTTGATGTAATATTTTTACGTGATTCTAGAAGACAATACACATGTGCCTCATTCTAACTTTTTTGACAAACGGCAATAAAACTATTATCCCAACTAGAGTTCAGGGGATTATGGCAAAATGCTTTATAGGGGCCCATTAAAATCCAAAGGAGGAAATTTAAAGAATTTAAAAACCCCAAAATTCTAAAATTACAGGAGCCGCCACCTGGAGATTTATTGCCTTTTACGACGGGGACAGGACAGGAGGAGTGCAGGCCGTAAAACTATCTCCCTCCCCTGGGCGCTGGATGACAAACAATAATATTTTCATCTTGACAAAAAAAATCGTTATATATTTACGTAAATGTATGGATGTGTCTTCATACGGAACTAAAATTATTTCGTTATACATATTAACGAAATTTCGCTATATAAATACATTTTTGTATGTTAAATTTATTGTGGGGGATTAATTTTGAAAAAAAATTCGATATATGACATTTTTCGGTATACCGGGGTTCGTTATAATGAGGTTCTACTGTATTATTGGATGGAGTAGAACTTACAATACCTCATTAAAACAACTTGAAAAATTATAATTAAAATAATTTTGAAAAAAATAGTGACTATCCCACTGTCCAATTTATTAATAATTAGATTTTCGAGTACCAAAAGTAATAGATACATATACATAAACAAAAAATTTAATAATGCAAGTTTTTAAAATAGGAAACTAAATAATTGCGAGATGATTGTGATTGTGCTATAATCAACTTTTGTTTGAAGAAATGTATTTGTATGAATAAGAAATTGATATTTACCTCAGTACACCAAACTCGCGCCATTGTAATTTCGGTTTCTGCAGTCGGTAGTCCCAGCTTATGAGAATGAGTGGCGCGAGAGAGGACCACCGCCATGGTGTAATTGTCCATAGCTGCTTGGGCCAACCTATGTAGCACAAACTGTTCCTCCACTATTCCTTTGCCATACTTCACCAGACTTGATTCAATCGCCTGGCCAAAGGCATCCAAACTCTAAAAGAATATATAATTATAATATTCATCTTTTAATGTTAATGTTGGTTAAATACATATTTTCAATGTTAGTTTTGGGAGAGGAGAATCCATCAACGTTAAATCTGAGAAAAAATAATCAAAACGTTTCACCATCTAGCTATTTACAAAGCTACTGCAGACTGTTTTTTGTTTCAATAGGCATTTGCCTGTCGGTGAATGCGGGTAGCAATGTCCGCAATAATCTTTTCTCCCGCCAGTTGTGAAGTGCACGCTACGATTTTGTGTGCTAAACGATCTTCGCCTGCTGAAATTCATCGGCGGTTGTGCCTTGTGTACATACGGACCTACAGTAACGAGTGAATGAAAGGTTATAAACTGGTATCGAGCTTTTAAAAATGGCTGCACAAATGTGCATGATGAAAGTGGCAGGCCCAGTATTCAGACCGACGAAATCGTTGAACAAGTGAACCAAAAACTGTAAAGTGATTGACAAAGGCGATTGACAATTAGTGCTCAGGCTGATGAATTGCTGCAAGTTGGACAAACCTCTATCTACACGATTGTCATAGAAAAGCTCGGAAATTGTGTGTAAGGTGGGTATTGAAAACGCTCACCGTACGTTAACGCGTGTCCTCACATCGCTGCTGTAACAAAGAAGAACTTTTTGACCACCCTCTATATAGTCACGTCCTTGCACCTAGTGATTACTTATTCTTCTTGCATATTTTTTTTAGTACTTATTTTCTTTGTTTATTACAGATATAGATATTTTATATTTATATGCCAAACTGCACAGCAGTTTTAAGGCACTTGAAACGGTGGCTCAGTGGACAACGGTTAGAAAACGAAGAGGAACTCAAGACTGCCATTGTCAACTGGTTCAATTCCCAGGCGGCGAACGTCTATGCAGAGGGGTTAAAAAAACTGGTGTAGCTTTACGAAAAGTACTTAGAACTGAATGGTGCTTATGTGAAAAAGTGAAGTAGATATGGAGTCAATAAAAACCTTTTCTCACGAGTTTATTATTTTTAATGACCAAACGCCCTTACTTTATGAATATGTCTAGTACATATATGGTCGCAACATAACAGCAATCAATGTGGGTCAATTGCTGTTATCTAATCATCAATTTAAAAATATAATATGAAATTTAAAAAAAAATATCAGTAAAAGAATCCAGCAAGAGTTGTGTGTGTACTCAAATCAACTACAAAAAAATCAAAAGAGTTGATTCAAAATATTATAAATGATTACATATCTTAAAATCATATCATCAAAATCCTTCATAATCGTAAGCGTGACAGTTGTTTTTAAGTTACCGCTGTGTTATCTTTTTACAAAATATTTTAAATGATTACACATCTTAAAATCATATCATCAAAATCCTTCATAATCGTAAGCGTGACAGTTTTTTTTTAAGTTACCGCTGTGTTATCTTTTTACAAAATATTTTAAATGATTACACATCTTAAAATCATATCATCAAAATCCTTCATAATCGTAAGCGTGACAGTTTTTTTTTTTCTAATTTACCATCTGTGTTATCGTTTTTACAAATATTTTTAAATCCTACCCATCTTAAAATCAATCATCAAAATCCTTCATAATCGTAAGCGTGACAGTTTTTTTTTAAGTTACCGCTGTGTTATCTTTTTACAAAATATTTTAAATGATTACACATCTTAAAATCATATCATCAAAATCCTTCATAATCGTAAGCGTGACAGTTTTTTTTTAAGTTACCGCTGTGTTATCTTTTTACAAAATATTTTAAATGATTACACATCTTAAAATCATATCATCAAAATCCTTCATAATCGTAAGCGTGACAGTTTTTTTTTAAGTTACCGCTGTGTTATCTTTTTACAAAATATTTTAAATGATTACACATCTTAAAATCATATCATCAAAATCCTTCATAATCGTAAGCGTGACAGTTTTTTTTAAAGTTACCGCTATGTTATCTTTTTATAAATAATGATTTAGAAATCTGTATTTATACATTATAGAAACATTTTATAACTTTATACTCCAGCTCTAGGGTTTGAGAGAGTGTATTAAAACGTGCAAAGTTATAAAATGTTTACTTCTACTATTGCATATCAAGAATTATTTTTATCTACTGGCTACACCACAATTGAATAGATTGGAAGCTTTTTATTTTGGAATGTTACCTTAGAAGCAAGCTGGGCAGAGCCTTGTAGGGGTTCTGCAACTAAATGGCCCATGGATGGACCACTAGAAAGACCAGCCGATCTTAAGGCTCTCGATCCAGCCGCAGAAAAGATCAAACCAAGGTTTGCTGTTGGATTTTTGAAAGCCTTTTGTAATTCTCTCAAATGTGTCCCCGCATACTGAATTCCTATAAAAATCCATTTTTTTAAAGGTTTTGCAAAAACAATCTCACTGCAGTATTAAATAAAATATTAATTTGAAAAAAATGTACAACATGTACAATGTAAAACAATGTAATAAAATTAGCATGATCACTGTTGTGCAGTTTGGCATATCTACAATGTAATAAATATAAAAAAATTAATAAATATATATAAAAAATAAATAAAAACTTTATAGGATATCAAAGGACTACATATGTATGTACTGGGAATCAGCTATACATATTATGCAATATTTTGAGGTTGAATACGTAATTGCTATTTCAACATCAAAAATATTTAAACATATACAAAATCAATTTACAATTATATTTAAACGAAGGTGTTTGTCTTTGGTTTGTATTACACTCAGGAATTAATGATAGCTGTGAATTCTCAAACTGTTGAGTTTTGTCTGACTTTTGCTGTTACAGTAGAACCTCGTAATAACGAACCCTGCTATATTGAAAAATGACATATATCACGTTTTTTTCAAAATTAATAATATGTATAGATATAGTGGATTCCACAAGGTACCGTGCAATACATAAAGGACACCTCACATGAGTGCGTGCATTATTAGTTTTTTAATAATAACATGTTAAACAAATTAGAATTTTGTGACCCAAAATATATTGATTTATGGTGCAAGGGGCTAAAAATTACTTTAAATTATGAATTACCGGGGATTTCAAATTATCGGGGTTAATCTACTATGAAATTAACATTTTGGGACTTGTGGGTTTGAAAATTTTTGAATTATGATGAATTTTGAATTATCGGGGTTCGAATCAAAGGGGTTTTACCGTATCATATTTCTTAAGGCTGGACATTCACATTGCGAGTTTGAAATTTGAGGTATTCCGTGTACGATTTAAGACGAGAATGAGACATCAACAAAACCTAATACCGGATAAACATTGCACTAGCGTAAATATTTACATATTTGTTGCGAGAGATGGAGGTTGTGAGAAAAAGAGATATATATATATAAAGTGCCAACAACAGAATATACGGAAGCATCCGAGAACAGCTCGTGCTCGTATATTTTCTGTCCGGATTCTGAATGTTACGTGTCTAGAATTAAAAAAAAAATGTACTTATATTTCCCAATAATATGTATTGTATAAAAAATATTAAACAACCGTTTTAGTTACATCATTGTTTTTTAATTTAAAAATTATGCCATACAGTGATCTTTAATTTGACTGAATTATATTTAAAATCCATACCAGCAAATACACAAAGTCCACGAGGCCTACAGAGTCACCAAATTGGCAAATTCATAAAAAACTTATTAAAAAAAACCTTATTATATGCGATGAATAAATTATTTATCAAAAGTATTATATTAATACTATCGAATACTTCGTATTATGTCAAATTTGGCATATAAACATGTTTCATAGTGTCATCAAAAGCAATAAGCGACTGCAGGTAGGCGTCTGGTCCTCGCCACGGCCCACAGCATTCTAATGTATAACGTCATTTTTGGCATATTTCACACTTCGGAATTTTTATTTTTATATGAATGAGTGTTCTAATAAAAATCTGACTTCAGCGATATTTCATACTTCGGAATTTTTATTTTTAAATAATAATTAACGAGTTTTCTAATTAAAAAACTGACTTTTAAAAGTGGTTGAAGATGCAAAGTACAGGAGTAAATACAATGTATTGTTTAAAATCATCTCTTTATATGAATAAAAGAGTTTTAAAATCATCAAAAAAAAGTCAAAATTTCTTCAAATTTAAAAATTTATAATTTTATTAGTATTGAATATTTCTTAATTATTTTAGAACAAAGGTTCTATCTAAGTTATTGCCCTAAAAAAAATTGCAGTCTAGCATACACATTTTGATATAAATGAACAATAAAAATCCACATTTTTGGAAAAACGCCTTTGTGATGAATGTCCAGCCTTAATATGTGAATATATATTTATTTTGCATTATGCTTTTTATATTTAAAAAAATTGTCTTACCTGTGAGAGCTACAAAAAGTCTCAAGATATCATTCGATCCCTCAAAAATTCTGAATATACGCAGATCACGCATCACCCTCTCCAAACCTGTAGACTGCATGAATCCCATACCACCGAGAATCTGAATAGCCTCGTCACACACAAACCAGGCTGACTCACTGGCAAAACACTGAAAACACAAACAAATGGAATACATAAATAGTAATCATATTGTTTTGTTAACAAATTTGATTGACAAAATTACATACAGGGGACAATAATTTTGACCCATATCTTAGAAACAAAAATATGAGGTTAATTCATAAACAAGTGCCATTGTAAGGGAGGAGGGGTTTATTATTTCTTCTGGAAAAATTAATATTGAAACTGAATTGAAATCTTAAATTAGACAATTTAAAAGTTCATCTTTGCCCCGTAATGTTGTGGAAATTCAAACATCAACATAATGTTGGGACTTTCATGACCAGTTTCACACTCTTCCTACACTTTTGGCCAAGTTACAACAATTTTTGAGCTGTTCAGGTCATATCAAAATATATTTAATGAGAAAACTTTTTTTTTAAATAGATGTGCGAACACGGAATACGTGTCACATAAATATTCTTACTATTTTAAAACTAAGTTAAACGCTTGTGCTATGAAAATAGGATTAACTTGATGGTCTGGAGTAGCATTCGAACCCGCGACCTTTGGATCATGGATCATGGAGAGTCCTAACCACAAGACCAACAAGCTACTCGAATGCAGAAAATCATGACTTTGTCAATATACAGTAAAACCACGTTAACTCGAAAACCCGGTTATTCGAAATAAGTTTTAGTCCCTTGCGCCACAAATCAATACATTTTAGATCATACAGTAAAAGCTCTTTAATACGAAATTCAGGGGACCGAAATTCAAAAAAAGAAATTCGAATTTCGAATTAGGGAAGTAGAATTAGTAGGAAGTTTTTAAACCATCAATAAACACACTTTCTAAACATTTCCAAGTGTACAAATATATGCATTTTTTAACATGTATTTTCAAACACATTCATTTGGCCAATGTTGCATTCATTTTTGTCAGTTGTTTCAATAAAATTAAAATAAATTACTTTGACATGTGATCAATTCAATTTTAAAACAGAAAAAATGAAAACAGCAAATATTGTACATCACTTCACTGCGCTTTTCAATTTTGGCGCGATTTTTTAGAATTGTTGAAACAGTCGAATTGGCGATACCATATTTTTCGCAATCTTGCCCTTATTTCTCAATTTTTCTGTCCACGCCTTTAATCAAATCCATTTTCATAGAAATAGTTAAAGTTTTGTAGGCGCTGCGAACTGACGCCCTTTTAATTTGAAACGAAACGCTAGTCAAAATAAAATGCGAAAATAACTAAAATCTAACACGTGAACGTAATAAAATGTCTAATATTCTTCACACTTATCAAATAACAAAAAATATATTAAAATCGTAAATGAAGAGACTAAAATATCGAAAGTTTTCACGGAAATCACAGATAAAAGCACAAAAAAAAAGTCAATGACATAATGTTTTCACGCGATATATTTTCAATTTTAATAAAACACAAAGATGTAACAATTTAAAACTCCAAAACCGGCGACAAAACTTCAACTAATCTCGTCTTTTGGCGGGATATCATAAAACTGGTGTCATAAGGGTACGCGCGCACTAGCGTTTTTACGCCGAGCGGCGAAAAAACCTGCGACATTTTGACGCGCGGCGAAAACAACAGGCGCGCGCACTACGGCATAATGCCGCTGATCATTTACGGGCAGTTCTTTAAAATATTTGGTGAGCTTAACGAAAAATTCTTCCAATATTATCGAATGAATAAAGAATGTTTTTATGAACTTTTAAAACTAGTTGGACCTTCTATCACATATAAAAATACTCCGTTCAGAAATGTTTAATGTTTCTATCACTATATTCTTTTGAAGTAATAACATACAATGGTGGTCTTCTCTCAACTTTCGTAATTAGCATTTCAATATTAAAATCTTCATCTAGATCAGCAGAATAATTGCTTGTAGCCATTGTTCTTTCACATAAAATATTATATGGTACAGCGCGATCATGACTTTAAAAAGATGCGTTTTTTTGTCGCTGACCGCCGCGCCGCAAGCGAGTTGTAACATTTTACAGATTTTTCGCCGCTGCTTTATTTTGCCGCTAAGTGCGCGCAATACGATTCAAAACCCTTTGTTACAACACTGCGGTGCGACATTATGCCGCAGCGTATTTTCGCCGCGCGGCGAAAAAACGCTAGTGCACGCGTATCCTTAAACATCCTTACCCTGTGCGCGCGGCCGCCGGCCAGTTGGGGATGTTTTATGACTTTTATTACAGTCATATAGATGATCAAAGGCCTGTGAGCGCCCTGAGCGTCATTTTCGTCAGTGCATGTATAAAAACACTAGCAAATGGTGAGCAAATGTTAACATTTACACAAATGACTTTTGTGTCAAATTTCATAATTTTGTCTGAAATTTTTTTCGTATTTGGAATTAGCCATTTTTTCGAATTATAGGAAGCATTTTATATGGAAATTCATTTGAGGGGGATAAAATATCATTAAATTTTTCGAATTATACCGAATTTCGAATTATTGTTGTTTGTATTAACGAGCTTTTACTGTATATGTAATTCGAAATTTGACAAAATTGAAAACATATTTTGAATTTTTCACAAGTGAGGAGAACAAATAAGTATGTTAATATTGGGTACTTTATGAATATAAATGTCACGATCTTTGTATTAGCATAATAAATACAGAAAAACTACCACGTTTTACGTTCCTTGTTTTCACGTTTTATTTATTTATTGATATATGATATATATTTTTTAAAAGTGTATATATTTGTAAATTGAAATATGTATGAAATTTGCTTTCGTTTTTGATGTTAATTTGTAAGAGGGCGGTCCGATAAGTACTTAGCCTCACTGCCCGATGGCGCCACTATCGTAAGAGAAATTTGCTATCACGTAGTACATTCTCGTAGACGGCTACTGTCAAAATTTTAGCCGAATCGGACTCGTAATTTTGTTTTGACTGCGTGTGGAAGCGGGCGTGTCCGCGGATTTTAGAAAAATGGAAAAAAGCAATATCGGTCGGTGATTTGATTCTTGTTTTTAGAAAGGAAATCGCGCAGCAAAATCAAACAGCGATTGGATTGGATGGGGATGTGTACGGTAACTCTTCTCCTTCAAATACTTGATAGTTTGTCACTGTCATCTCTATTGAAATTAGGATGTTTGTATATTTCAATGGACTTCCTCACTAATCTGGATATAAGGTGCAGTTCTGTTGATAAGATTTTTGCCTTGTCAAATCTGATGAAGTGACAGAGATTCCCTTTGTATGCATGTTCGCAGATTGCCGATATGTTGGAGTCGTTTTTTTTAATTACTCCAACGTGTTCCTTCAATCGTGTAGCGATATTGCGTTTGGTTTGTCCTATGTAGAACACTCAACAATCGCATGGCACTCTGTATACACCTGGAGACTCGAACGGTGTGTTATCTTTTACACTAGCTAACATAGGTGAGATCGAACTATGGGGGCTGAAAACTGTTTTTATATTTAATTTCAACAACACCTGGCTGATTTTGTCAGTAAGACCTCTGATGTAAGATAAGTATGCTTTATTTCTTGGAACATCACATATGCTAAATCGTTTTCTTGAGTGACCATCCAGCGCAACTGAGGTCGGTCCCCACAGCATTAATTTTTTTAATTTATTTATTTATTTCAACGGTTACAAAACCTATTACAGTAATTTGATGTTGTACTAATTACCTTATAATATAAAATGAGAGAGTAAGTAAAAGTAAGTAAAAGTAAGTATAAGTAATAAAGATAAAATATGTAGAATACAGAGTTAATATAAAATAAAATAACACGAGCTTACAGAATTTGCGACAAAGAAAACATTGCCTCGGAAAGAAAAACAGTGCAGGATGTTTAAAATAGCTAATGGATACTCTCTGAACGTACGGACATCGAGAAAACTATCTAGCATATGCGATGTATATGGATTTGACAGTATACGTAGGGACTGTCAATTTAATTTTTGAATTGGTGATTCTTTTAAAAGCAAAGTGGTATTATGTACTTAGTATGTAATATATACACTTTCTGATTATTTTTATATTCACCTTCCAGAACAAAAAAAAACAGTATTTTTTTCTATTTTACTTTTCAACGGGATATCAAAATTAACTCTAATATGTATACTAATTTCATAAAAAAAGAATACCTTTGAAATAGCAGCTTCCAGATGATAATCTACACTGCCAGAATCCATGTTGCCGCTGATCATGAATGCTAAAGATTCTGTGATATATTGTAACATTTGCATACGTGCTAATTTTTCTTGGATAGTTCCATATGTATCAATACGGTTTCCAAATTGTACGCGAGTGGTCGCGTGGTCAGTAGCTTTCTTAATACATGCTTTCATTGTTCCTGCTAGACATGCTGCCATACCGAATCTACCATTGTTCAAAATGCTCATAGCCATCTAGAAAATAAAAATAATTTCAATCAGTTGTAAGATGTTAATAAATTTTATTTGAATATCTTTAATAAAAAAAAATATCAACAATAACCGAAAGAAACGAGGTGATTAATTTCACATCACATATGGAATAGAATTAGAATTTTTTCATTCAATTTGCATTAAATATCATCTGTCAAATGCAAATAAATGTAAATGAATTATCAAAATATTAATAATACTCAACATGCCATGTATATGTGACCTCTCTGGCCGACGTTTCGGATCCCATTGCAGGGTCCATCATCAGGGATGATGTGGTGAGTAGATATGTGTTGATGTGTAGGTTAAGTACTGGCTTGCAATACCGTACCAAAATCGGTACGGTATTGTAAGTCAATTAAATTCTCACATTTTAAAAATATCATTAGTGTTTGAACATAATTGTTACCAAGAATAATGCTGTCTATCAAATTATATCAAAGTGTATTGCTATCCTCTTCCTTATACGTATTACCTTTCAACAGTTTATTGTCCACATTATCAGTCTAAATATAATCAGCCGCAAAAGGCAAAATGCGTCTTTTAAAAATTCAAAATGTAGAATTAAAAAACAAATGTTTTTATTTTCATATGTGTGACCAATAATTGTTGCCGGTTGCTTAAATACCGTAACGAGACTGATTAGAGCCTCTTAACCTGTAGTCTTAATTTTTAATTGGAAATTATAAAATCAATTAAAATATATATCAGTTGAAAATTACGTAAGCACATAAATATGTATTGTGCATATACGTATTGGAAAAGCAGCTGCATGTGCAGCATTCTAAATGCAATAAAAAGTAGTAATAATAAAATTGCAAAATTTAACATCTTAGAACTCAATTGGTTTTTATTATTTATTTAATAACTGCAGTTCTGTTTTATCAATTGTGGTTATAAATCTACGTGGATAGTGACACTTTTGCATCTACACACCACAAATGAATTGTGAATTTTAAATTAAATAAATATATACTACACAGGGTTATTTGGAAAACATTAATAACCTTGCAGGACTATATTCCTGCCTTGATTATGAGTCGAAAATGTTCCAGCAATTATGACCTAATATCAATAGTTATGGAGACATGCGATTTCAAAGTTTGCATTTTTTTCTCAATATTTCTGACTTATTTTTTGTAAAATGTTGGACTATCATTACATTAACTTACATCGAATATGAAAAATTAATTCCCTTTAATACAAGTCTAATAAAATAATAAAAACCTTCGAATTCCAATTGGAAAACATTCCAATTGGAAAATTTTTAAGGTTTTTTTCATTTTATTTAACTTGTATTGTAACAAATAAATTTTTCATAATCAATATAAGTTACTGTTATGACAGTCCCATGTTTTACAATAAAATAGTCAGAAATATTGAAAAAAAAAAATGCAAATTATGATGTCGCATATCTACGTAACTATTGATATTAGGTCATGATAGCTTGAACATTTTCGACTCATAATCAAGGCAGGAGTATAGTCCTGCGAGGTTATTAATGTTTTCCAAGTAACCCTGTATATGTTACAGAATTACAGGATTTTTTTTTTTAGTACACTGAAAACAAATGACTTTTTAAAAATTATTACACAATAATTCACCAAATTAAATAACTCGAGTAATATTATTTATTAAGTAAGTAATATTATTAACATACTTTGAAACCATTTCCAACCCCGCCCAGTACATTCTCAACTGGAATTTTCACATCATCAAAATATACTTCAGCTGTATTTGAACATTTAATGCCCATCTTTTTCTCCGGTGGACCATTTGTAACACCTCCAAAGCTGCGCTCTACAATGAACGCTGTTACCTGGAAGAGAACATTATATCTATTATATATTAAGGATACATTTTTGGTGTATAACATGTTATGTTAGAAATATTTTTTACAACTAATTTATTCTTTCATCAAGAAAACACAACCATTTTGGATTTTAGTCCCACCCTACAGTGGAAGCGGAGGGGGTATCTAGGTGGTGGGAGACAAATACTCGTTTCAAATAGAAGTAGTGGAAAAAAAACAGTTTCAACAATTTCATTTACAATTGTATTTCAATTAATCTGTTTACCTAGTTGTCATATCATAATGAAGTTTCTTGTTTCCTTTGAGTGATCTCCGATATGAGCCGGTTTTAACAATCACAGAAAAAACTAAATCAAAATTAATATATTTTCACTGTTAACGTTGTTTCGGTGATCATAATGAAAATGGGCATAAAAAAGAGAGATTGACCTGACAACTGCCAGTCAGCCTGATAATGTTATTTCAATCACAATATAAATTCAGTTTTTGCTGAATTTGAAAATTGCAAGTAAAATTTATGGTCACATTTCTTTTAACTTCAGTGAAGTAGGATAATCATATTTACTGTAATAAACTATTTACTTTGTCAACGGTTTTTCCATCTTTTTCAACGGGGGTTTGTGCAAATACTGTCATGACTTCAGCAAAACCACCATTACTGATCCAAATTTTTGAACCATTCAGAATGAAATGCTTGCCGTCTGGAGATAACACAGCCCTCGATCTGTAAACCAATAACAAAGATAAACGCATTTTTATAAAAACATAATATGTTTAGTCTCTGATAAAATTAATTATGTAATAATAAAAACAATAATATAAACGTGTTGCTCCTTGGAATACGATTAATTCATTACATAAATGAGAATATGACGGATTGTGCATTTCAAACTTCTAGAATACTGTGGACTTAACTTTACTTTAGTGAAAGTATACCCCAAGATTTATATTTGAAGATATGTTTTTAATAATTTTGAAATAAATTTTATTATATACATATATATTGTAATTAGTTACTGCATTTAATATATCACAAACGTATTAAAAATACAATACATTTTAGATAGCTCAACTTCAACAATAGGGAATATCACCTAATGAGTATTCTTCAAAAATTCATAATGAACATATTTTTCAATTACTCACTTAATAGAGCCGGCATCGGAGCCAGAGGAAGGTTCTGTGAGACAGAAAGCCGCTAACTGGTTGCTGGTCACACGGGGAAGGTATTTAGCTTTTTGTTCGGGGGTTCCAGCCAAAAGGATTCCCTTAAATCCAATGGACTGGTGAGCACCGAGTGTTATTCCAACACCTAAATCGTGCTGACCGACAATTTCCACCAAGCGTGCATACTGCGTGTTGTTAAGTCCAATGCCACCGAGCTCTGTAGGTACTTGCAAACCAAATGCACCAAGTTCCCAAAGAGCCTTCATTGTTGTTTCATCGATCGATGCATTGGCATCGTTCTTAGCAGGATCATTCACTTCCTGCAATTGAATTGTGAGTTATTTGTGCATAAAAAAGTAATTGCATTAATAAATAATTTATTTGTGGGTTTGTGGGATGATGTACCCCAGGTTTTCTATAATATAATTTAAATAATATCAATTAAACGTATAAGTACTAGCAATAATTTAACAATGTAATTATTTATTCCAAAAAAAAAAACATTTCAATGTTGGCAATTTTAGTATTCTTAAGCTTTCTTCATAGGATTTCTTCTTGAGGCATTTAACAAGTTAAACTTTTAAGGCTTTTCATGTGAACTAATAATGTGGTTTTTGAATAAACACAGGCTGATCAAAAGAAAATATAGAAATTCCTCAGTATAGTTAACCACGGTTTCCGCAGATCAGTCACTGTTTTAAATTTCTTTTACACTGTTTTTAAAATTTGAATACGTCATTAACCTAACCTAACCAAACCACAGTTTCCGCAAATCAGTCACTGTTTTACAAAATGTTTTAATTTTTTTTTACACTGTTTTAAAAATTTGAATACGTCGTTAAGTGTATAATATAATATAGGTCTGGTTAGTTTTAAACAAAACAGCTCAGGGTCAGCGGGGAGCAAAGTGACAAAATTGCGAGTGCAGAGGTCACCGCCCGCTAATCCTCTTCAGTGTGAAAAATATATTTTCTTAAACCTCTACGTAAATGTGACTACAATCACATTGCAATTGTGGAAAGATCAAAGGAAATAATTTTGTTGAGCATAATTTACATTTAGTTTTATTGTTGTTTAAAATTTTAATTTTAATTATTTTTAAATAAAATTTCTAGTTAAGTCAAAGATATGGTCTTTGAAATCAGAATAAAAATTTGCCCTTTGCCTCGTGATGTTAAATCAGAAAATGGAAAAAGCTTTGAATCTGTGGAAAACAACTCAAAACGAACTCAAAACGATTCGATAATTGTCATTAAAAAAATACAAGAAAAAATTTCAATGATATTGAAATTTCTGAACCAAAAAGTAGCCTTGAAACTCATCATCATCAACCCCTGGTGGGTTTTGGCCTCCTCAAGAGTCTTCCTCCACTCATCTTGGTTTTGTGCCAGCTCTCTCCAGTTCAGGAGTTCCGAGGCAGATATACAGTAAAACCTAGATATTGCGATATCCAAGGGACCGAAAAATAATATTTCGTTATAAAAAATTCCCATATATATTAACTTTTTTTTTTTCGCGCCATAGAAAAAAAGTACCGGCCTTAAAAAAGATCGCAAATGGTTTTGAATGAGACCCCATTGTCAGTTCATATGGATGCTAACATAATAAGGCATTCAGCAAACAAAGAAAGATATTTAAAACTAATAACGTCCCTGAGGAATCTGACACTTTTAAAATGAGTATTCACATAAATTTCGTACTTTGCTGATGAAATGATCGTAGGGGCGTTCAAAGCGGCCGACTTGATGCATTTGCGGCGCGATTGTGCCCTGCCGAGGGCGCGGCGCGCGGCAGTGGCGAGGTTTTCACTGTTGTGGGTTATTATTATTTTGTTGTAACAAACTTTTTTTCATTATACATATAGAGATATTTCGATATGTGTATAATTTTTATGAATTTTTTTTCTAATATTTTTATGTGATTCTAGAAGGCTATGCATATGTGCCTCATTGTAACCTTTTTTGGCAATTGGCAATAAAACTAATGTCCCAACTAGACTTTAGACTAGGGATTATGGCAAACTGCTTTGTAGGGGTTTATGAAGATCACAAAGAGAAATTTTAAAGACCTCAATTTAAAAATACAAAAATTGCACACTGAGTTTTATTGCTTTTTATGACGGGGCTCAGTGGAGCCCTAAAACTCAGTAGGAATTAAATAACTCAAATCTGCTAAACCATAATGCATTTCGATTGATGTTTACTCAATTATTTAGATTTAACATAGAGAATGGAATATTTATAAAAAACCCTTCTCTTGTGATTAGAGCTTGTAGAACTTTAAATCGTGAAAACTATTGCACCACTACATTAAAATGTATTTTTTTCACTTACAATGTATTGAAAAGTCACTCTTTAATTTTTGATAATTTGCATTTGACCATACTTCAAAGCATTTATCGACCACAGGTGCACAAAATTTTAATCACTTAGTCTCCTTAAAAATATAAATTTCAGTAAAATCTTTTTTTTTTGATAATTTGCACTTGATCCATACTTCCAAATATTTATTGACCATAGTGCACAAAATTTTAATAACTCAGTCTGCCTCCAGTCTCTCATCTTGAACACATAAATACAATAATTTATGGTAAATACTCAATCATCATCTGATCATTATTCATGATCACTCATAAATTTAAATTTTGTGTTAAAAATTTGTTTTCATTCCTATTTTGTGAGTCATGTTTGTTATTATGCCAACTTAATTGCCTCATGCAGGTTCACCTTTTTAAATTTATTACAAGCAGGATGTTTCCAGACAAAATTACACAATGTCTCTTTAAGAATATGTATCAGTATAAATACTGCAATGATACATCCAAGAAAAAGTAAGTCTAGCTTGAACTTGATAAGATAACGACACAAACTAACCTGAAAGAATTTTTCTGTCGGATCGATGACAGCTGCCAAAACTTCTCTTTGTTCTTCAGTGAGAACATCTGGATATGGGAATACTTGAGAGGCTTCTAACTGCCCTCGGAAGATGTTCATTGTGAAGGACATATTTTCTTTTGGAGCTTCTCGAGCCTTGGATTGCGGTGTCGCTGATGCTAGACATCTAGAATTTTGAAATAATAATAAATGTACTTTAATACACATCAAAAATACATACTGAATATATACAATTATATTTGTTTATGGGAAACTAACAGTACAAATAAAAATCAGGTTGTATATTGAAATGTATTTACATTTGCTCATTGACAATCAAAATTCCATTAACTAACCATCACACTGTATACCAGAGGGGTAGGCAGAGGACGGAATGTCACACTCTTCTGGCTTAACACTTTTGCTTCGTCCACTTTCATACATCTTCTCGTGTTTTTGGTTGTCAAAGCTTCTATTAGACTCATTCTCTAACATTTAATTTAACTGGTCATGCCAGGTCTTCCGCGGAAGCCCTCTGTTTCTACTGTCTTCAACACTTACCTCATTAATTTTATTTACCATCCTTTCTCCGCTCATCTGTTCCACATGGTCAAACCATCTCAGCAATCCTTTCTTTATTCTATTACGCTACAGCCAGTATTACATTAACTTCTAATTCATTCATTCTCCACTCTATTGTACAAAGATTTTCCACACATCCATCTAAGCACCTGTATTTATACCGCATTCAGTCTACTTTCATTATTTTTTGCCAATTTCACTTCCATACATCAGAATTGGCACCAGAAATCCATTATGTATTGCTAATTTTCAAATTTTATTTACTAGAGTTAAATGATATAAGAATATAAAATATAATTTGCAATAAATGGGTAGTAGCTGTATATAAAGGTAGTTATATAACACGAATACCATTTGGACAGTGGAATTTAATTGGCCCAAGGTGAGTTGTCAAAAAAATACCGTAATACATATGTGTACATCTATTATGTCATCACACATAACACACTGCAATTTGTTATGTCATCATATATAACATACTGCAATCTATTAAAAGACTTCTAATAAACACATATTTTTATTTTTATTATGTAGCGAAACTGTAATTAAATCCTGAACTTCAACTGAACACATGAAAATATAATAAATTCTAAATATTCTTATTATATAGCATAATCGTTATGGTTTATAAAGGATGAAATTTTCAAGACAATGATAATGCTCTCATCTTTCAAGAGCTAACTACACTTGCACTCATACAAAGCGTAAAGCGGGTCTCTCCTAAGGGCCACACAATAATTATTTAAGTATTTATTTCACAGGTCTACCTATATAAATTTATTTATTTCAAAAACTATATATTACTTAGTAGTATTTGTATCTTAAGATGTATATGTAACAACCTGTAGCATATATCTGATGATGCAAACATTGGTTTGCGAAACATTATGTTCTTATCAATTTATTTCTAAAAATTATTAGTATTTTTGGACAAATTTACTTTTTGTAAAATCAAACAACTTTAAGGCTAGGCGCATTACAAATTTTTCGCCGCATGGCGAAAAACTGCTGCGGCATAATGTCGCACCGCAATGTTGTAACAAAGAGTCTTGAATTGTATTGCGCGCACTTAGTGGCGAAAAATCTGTAACATGTTACAACTCACTGCGGTGCGACATTATGCCGCAGCGTTTTTTCGCCGTGCGCGCCTAGCCTAATGCTACAAATTTAATGATATAAAAAATTTACACTTCAAAATATATTCTCAAATGAATATCCTTAAGGTCACACCAAGATCAGAAATGCAAGCGAAAAACAGCGATGGTGAACACTTTTTCTCGCAACTTGTCTGTCATTTTTTACCCATTTTTATGTGGAGAGTCACAAAATTATCACATATATATATATTTGAAATTGTGTATTATGATTTATGATTACAGAAATATCACATTCACAGTTGTAAAAAAAACAAATATGCATTGATATTATAATTTATGCTTATCTCTATAAACTATACTAAAATAGCTTTTTTACAGTGTACAGTGTAAAATAATATAGTCAAATGAATGATAAATTAAGTATCTTTTATCAACTTCTTTTGTATTCACTGAATGTGAGATTTTTTGTTTCGGGATTTCTTAGAATTTAAGAAAATAAATATTTGCAAGCATACCATCTCCAGTAAACTTGGGCAGTTTTTATACAATATGAGTAAGGAATAATTAATTAAAAATTGACCCTAGATTTGCAAAAATATCTGTGACAAAAGAAAGTTACATTATAGAGAAATAATAATGTTAACGTCTGCGACATATTTACTTTTGAAACCTTTACAGAACCTAACAAATGTGATCTCACCTATGTTGATGAATGGGTCGAAAACAAAGTTCAAAAATTCATGTGATAACTTAGTTTAAAAATGGCCGTAGAATTGTTTATGCAACAATTAGTGGAGAAGTAACTGATATTGCTGGTGCATGAGCCCCGATGATGGACCCTACAATATAATCGGAAACGTCAACTAGAGATGTTGGAGTCATGGAAAGAAAATGGCCAAAAAAAGAATTTTGTTTGTACAAAAACAACCTGACTATAATCTAATTTAAATAAATAAATAAATATGACTTTATTCCAGAATGTGGGGAGGTTCATGCAATCCCACACATTCCATATAAAAATAGGTACATACATTAAATTATTATATAAAACAAAAGAGAAAAAAGAAAATCATATAAAAGAGAGGGGAAAACAAGTATCAGTATTAAAAGAGAAAAAAAATGAAAACAAAAGAAAACTTTAGACATTCAGTTATGGCATACTATAAACAGTAGTGCAGCTATTAGCAACAGTAGTTCTGATATGCTGTTCCTGGTGACTAGAATAGAAAGTGAACATACAACATGTCAGAAAATGGAAAGCGATTCTGTTGGAAAGAGCGGCATGGGAACGATTGTTTGATCAGTAGTCATTTTTGCGTTTCCACGAATCAAACCCTTTTCGCAAACATCTATACATTATTCTTCATTTTTATTAATCAACAACGGATAGTGATAGCTAAACTGTTATTTTCGGTACAGTTATTTGGAATTTGTATCTGATTTTATTGATAATTGATAACTAAGATATAATTGATATCTAGTACCGATGGTTACCCGTCGAATTGTAAAAAATCAGTTGCCAATTATCTACGCAATCAGATACAAATTTCAAATAACTGTTAAGTGTGTCACCAGATAAAATATCATCACTAACAATGGACCCAAAATATGATGTAATAATACTTAGAACAATTAACGAGTGATTGGATATGTGTACATATTAGAAAAATATATTTACTAGGGACAACAACGTGCGTGATATTGAAAAGTGTTCTATTATACAATTAATTAATACAATTGATTAATACAATTATTACAATTATCGCCAATAGAATGAATGAATGAAATGAACGAATGACATGAAGCAAGAATAGGGATGCATTATGTAAAGAAATGGGAGCCTGAAATTAAAAATAAAGAACAAAAGAAGACTGGAAAAGTGATAGCTCAGGCATAAGTGTAAAAATATATAATACAGTGAAAAATTAGCAAATTAGGAGTGAATGTTTGTTTGTACCATTGTCAATAGAGTTAAAAAAGGTGGTTTAGTCATGTGGAGCGTATGATCGAGAGAAAGAATATGAAGCGAATATTGAAGGTAGCAGGAATAGAGAGCCTCCATGAGTGGAATAATCAGATGATAAACCAGATGTTAAAGAATGGTCATGTTTAAAGCTTCAAGAACCTAAGAGTGTGTATGATGTGATGAAAGTGAATGAGTCAAGAGTGATACACCAGGATAAAAGAGTGTGGCATTATACCCTCTCTACCTATCTTTATGGGTAAGTTGGTAGATTTTCAGTATATGACGCTTCTGAGAAGCATTACTTTCCTAATGTTCCCAAACTATTTTTTTTCGTAATATGTAAATTAAACTATTGTGAAGGAATATTTTGAAAATAAATAGCAAAACTTATAGATAGATCTAACTTAATTTATAAATTAAAAACCATTATAAAAAATTTATTACTAAATCAAAATATTTTGTTCCAATTTATATTATGTGTCATTTGTTTAAAACATCATAAAAAGTTTTCCCAACTTCAATTTTGACAGCTGTCAGACTAAAATTTCCAACATTATTTTGATTTACTATAAACAAAATAAGATTTTTTAACAAATCAAAACAAATAAGAAGTTGTCATAAACTTTAAAACAAAATTATATGTACATATTTATTTTAAAAAGTTAAGTTCGCATAACAAATATACATACTGCATATTTCATTTTAATTTTAAAATAAAAAACAAATCACGTCGTCTTATAATCGTAATCAATAAAACTAGAGAGTAAATGTGCAAAAAATATACTCTTTCGAAATAGGATAAAATTCTCGAATAATTTACACAACACTGACATATCATTAATGTACTTAGCGATCAAAGTCCACATGGTGATTTAAATAAAATAAAAAATTCAAAATTCAAGAATAAGTGAGAGAAAAAAGGCAAAAGAAATCTGTAGCTTAAACAAATACATACCTTGTCTGAATGGAGAGAGTTTTGGATTTGTTGGAAGATTTAGAAATATGGGCAATCAAGCGGCTGGCCCTCATGATTATTGTTTAAGAGTCAGACAAATAAAGACTAAAATTATAGTAGTGTAGTAGGTTCAAGGTATATCTAAGACTGTTTTCAAGTTTCGGACCGATACAAAGTCCAAAGGTTAGAATATTTCTGACTCGACAGTGCTCGGCAGCCGTCAGATGACGTCTCTCACACGTCTCTCAGCAAAATATATAATACCATAGAAAAGATAATATAATATAAATATATTAGTGATGGGTCCGCTCAAGGTCCGCTCTGTACTCACTACAACAATGTAGTACTACATTACATTGTAGTGTAGTACTTCACACCTTTTGAAGCGTAGTGCACACTACAAACTTCACACACTTCAAAGTAATTGAAACACTTCATTTCAACTGCGAATATTACAAAGTAGACACATTTCAAAGTTATCGAAAGTACGAGTACATACTTCAAATAGTACATTTTTTATGTGGAAAGTTTTGGGAAGTCGATGTAGATAAATTAAGAAATTTTTGGAAATCAAAATCCCCCCCCCCCCCCCATGATATGAAAAATTTTGGGACTGAACGAAAAAATCTTTTTGGCGACCTTTTTTTTTTAGTCACCGAACTATTTATTTTGGGAAAAAATAACAAAATATCGATATTGTATTGATGAAGAGTCTCGTGTACAGTGAGCCCAACCCAATTTCGTCAGTTGAAGTATTGAGAGACAGGATAATTAATGCGGCGAATGAAATGAGAAGGACTTTAACTACTGGTGAAGTAAAGTGGACTTCGTAAAAGAATGCGAAGATATGTGCAAAACAGAGGCGGACATGTTGAACATGGAATTTAGACTTTAAGATGTTTTGTTGGAACTTGAAAGTTTAATAAATTTAGTATCTTGTACTCACCTGTTGTTTTATTTAGCTTTTTTTGCCTCCCCCGTAGCCTATGAAACTAAGTTTGTTTTACAAATTTTTGATAAAACCCTAGATTGTTATGCCTCGTTGGATAGCTGATGAAACGTAGATATTTTTAGGCACATCTGCAAAACAAGCGCCATGATATTTTTTTAGATATCCTTTTAAAAAAATAAACTTTTTAATTTTTTTTTAATTTTTTAAGGTTTTAATTGTTTACAACGACTTATTTATTCATTTAACAATATTGGTTATTGAGGTCATTAAAAATCTTACTTTACATGTAAAAATCAAATAATACTAATAATAAGACTTACAAATATCTAAGCTGATAGCCGAAAATCGGGTATATTTTTATAAAAAACAATTAAATTCAAATATCTCGAAAACGGTTAGATTTAGGATAAGGTGTTTCATAGTCGAATAGTCAGAAACAATGTAAACTACACGCCCTTAACGGGAATAGGTCGACTTAACCTGTAACCCTGTATATATATGTTACAGTGAATCTGATTTTCTAGTGAGTCCATCATTCACTGGCATTTTAGAGAAAGTATATTCAAGGTCATTCTTATCATATTCAAAGAGTTTTTCAGCAATAGAAATGAATACAATATTTTAACTTGCACTTACTAGTGAATTTATTGGTTTCCGAACTGTCAAAAATTAAATTTGACAAGTCTGAAATCCGTTTCCGTAAAAATCTATGCTTTTAAACGAACTTTTATTTATCCAAATTGAAACAACCGGGCCTTGAATAACAATTTAATAAGTCATTGCGTGAACAAGGTTCTTACTGCATTATTAATTTCTTCTGTGCATATCAACATTATGTAGATAACGGATATTATTAAAATAGTCATTTTGAAGTGTTGAAAGTTTCGTCTGCACCAATTCTTCATTATATGATTTTATAACAAGATTCTAATGGCACATGGACCTTGTTTTTCAAAATTTATTTTGCGTTTTGTGTCTCATTCTACACTAGTCTAGTCCAAAGTCATCACAAAGCGACAGTATTTCTAATTTTTATCCTTTGAGCGATAGCATATTCTCTATTCTGTGGCGATAGTTCTGTTTCTCGAACTGTCACACTTCTGGACTGGTCTTTGATATTCAATGATTAGTTTAGGTAGGTAACTAAAACGTAATATATTTTTAAAATTTTAATCGCGAACACTTACGAAATTCTGATCATCTTATAATTCAAAAGACAGTCGATTAAACTCATAAAAATGATACGGTGCGAGCAAGCTTCACGTCTGTCACCGACGTCGAGCCGAGTAAGTTTGCGAACTTAAAAACCGCGCACTTTATGTTGTACGTCTACCACCCGTGCTTACACGTGCGCAAAAAGAAACGCAAACGACATTAGACACATTTTTGATAAAAAGATAGAAAATTGGAAATGCGGAAGAATCTGAATGAATTCAAACGTAAATGATGACTTAGAATCTCTTTGATTTTTGTATTTTTCGCATCGAGTGTGATGCACCGGAATATGACGCGAACCAGGTTATTAATTTTGTCCTAGGGCAATACCGAAATCAAAGCGCCCATGTTTCGAAGATCACGCGCCATGTGGTCACAGCCGGTCATGTTCGATCTTTTGTTCGAGGACGAAATATGTGACCTATTGTTCAAAAAAATAACTTTGCGACGGACGATCGCTCTTAGGATAGCCCGCCATAAAACATATGAAACAATGAATTAGAAAGTTAGGGTTGCCGAAGACATTAAGAGCGCACGGCCTTTTGTTAGGATGGGCAATACGTTCGCAACCTTTTGTTCTTAAGTAACATCTTGGAAGGGTAAAAACGGTAAACCTTTTCTTGCAGCGGGACGTATATCTCTAACCCCGATTAAACAATAGAAAGAACATCTTGGCCAAATGCGAACACATGGGACAACGGTTTAGAAAGCTGCGTTTGTTAGAGAAGTCGCCATTGTTTTGGGAAAGACATTTTTTAGAAAAACAAGATAATAATTCCGAAAGTCGTCGCAGTAAACTTACTATTGTCCTCGACAGACAATAGAGATGTTTTAGAAAGCGCTGACATACCGATCTCCCACATGGCGACGCTATCCGCGAGATGTAGGATCGTATAAATCATATTATTAATATAAGGGCGCGAAGATCCCGCAACGCACGACCAGGCGGTCATTATCAATAAAGATAACAGGGGTCAATCAATTAAGAAGGTAGAGGCCGAATTAGAAATTGAGGCAAAGTGGTGAATCATAATATCAATGTAATATGTACCTAATTAATGAGCAACTGATATGTTTAATTTAAGTAAGGTAATGATAATTTAGATAACCCAGGCCACCTCTGCAGGTGGATGTTACTCGTTTTATATGTAGTTAAGGACCGAAATGAACGGGACATTGCAATTTGAAATAATAACGAGATCATCCCGAATTAATCTAACTTGTAGCAAATAATAAAAAATGTATTGATCGTAACAAAAGGAAAAAAAACTTGATTGTATTATGTTTGATATTGATGTAATATATAATATATAACGTAATAGAATATTATCTCGTGAAAAGATGTAACACGGTTGAAGAGATATAAGATTCCGACTTTTTAGTTTTTGAAATCTGTCTGCAGAATGAATTTTAGCACACGGGGTTGAAACAAAATAGTTTAATTAATTGCAAATAAGTAAATGCCGTGTTGGAATAAACATTAATATTACTTTAGATCGAGGCTTTCATGTCTTATGTTTTCATGTATTACACCTAGTTGAATAATGTTGATTTGTGAGTTTTAATTATTTTTAAGAATAATGTTAATTTGTCATTAGTTATTTAAGCTCCCAATATTGTGTTTTTTTTATACAAATTTGTAGGTTGTAGGTATATAACCTATCTGTAAACATGCAATTATTGTTTTGATTACTCGTTTAAGCAATATAATTTGTCGGTCTATTTTAAAATAGTTGTTTTAATCTAGTAATAATAAAGCTCAAAATAATTCTTGTTTGGAAAATTTTCAATTGTCTGCCTGGTGGAATGTGGCTTATATAATTTTTTTAGTGTTCTCTATTTTTATTCTTTTCTTATATTCTTATACCAGGGGTGGAAGAAAGCTGATTTGATAAGATAATGATTAGTATAATGAAAGTCCTAAAAAAAATGTTTTGCATTCAATCCAGCTTACATATTGAAGTAAGAATTTTCATTATTTAGGTGTAAATAATGTTACATTAATTAATTTACGCCAAGTTTTCTTAATTTTTCTTCTAGTAATAAGGTTTAACATAATTTCTTGAAAAAAAAAATGTTTATCGAATTTGATTATGTTAGTATATGTAAGCATTCCTTTCGGGAAAGTGGCGTTGATGCAAATTCATGTACTTTGTAATCCCAAAAGAAATTACAAAGATGTATACAGAACATTAACATTAGGGGACCCGCTTGAAGCATGTATCCCATGTAAATAAGTTTTTATGTTAATTGATTCACTAAGAAATGCCACGATGTCTGTATAATTTTAGCCCTTTGTTTTGTATCTCTATGTCACATATTGACAAGTATGTTTGGTCCAACTAAGAAGTACGATAGCTTGTTTTATTTAAGCTAAAATTAAAAATAAAACTAAGTATCAAGTACATGTTGTCATTGTTAAAGAAAAAAAATTAAAAAGAAAAATAAAGGAAGAGAATATGCGGAGTGGTAAATTTTAAATGCCGTCCGGTGTATCATATATAAAAGAAAAACAAATAATAATGATTTTGTGGAGGTATCGAAGATAATCAATGTAAAATGATAAGGGTTGACCTGTAATGTTGTAATGTATAAATAACGTTAAATATTGGGAGGCCTACTGTAAGAATCAAACCGACGACTTAATGATAAGATTAATATTGTAATGCATACTCAAGGAATTTTACTGTGATCTAATGAAACCCTGCGTCAATCCCATGTAATTAGTCAATAATGGTAGAAATAACTGCTCGATAAAAATATGTCTGGCGTGTCGATTTAATTAAGTATGTATATGTAAGCAGTTTTATTTTTGGGTAATGTTGGGTAAAGTGTTGATGCGGATTTGTGTTTTCAATTTTCCGCCTTTGCCAATTTGTACTGTAATATTTTCCTTAAGTTTAATTCATTTTGCAATGTGTTTTTGGTGACGGGATAGGGATATGAACAGTGAACAAAGCGTTCGTGAAATAACAAAGTGTTTAGGCCTACATACCAGAAAAGCATCGAGATTAGCCGCAAACTGGGAGAACAATAGGGGGCGTAACATATGCGACGCCGGGTCCCGTAACCAGTAACGTCCATCGGGGCCTGGGATGGACCCAGAGGAAGCCAATGGACGACGAGGGTGGATCAAGAGCGGCCCGACCGGGAGACGGTCTACATCATCCGGACCAATAGGGAGCTAAGGGATGCCCCCTTTCCACCGTCGGTCACGCCTCAGGCCGGCGAGAAGAGAATATAAGGCGAAGCCAGCCGCCGAGAAACCAGTGGAAGTTGCAGTCGAGTTAGGAGTTGAGTTGAAGTTGGAGTTAGGAGTTGAAGTTAGAAGCTGAAGGTGGAGAGACCAGGAACTCTAGCCTGACCCGTAAAATCGGTCCGGCCGAATACCCTGGTAACTCTCGAAGAAAGTAAGTCCGAACGGTAGCGACCACCGAATCGGCATCGCGACGCCAGAAACGACGTATCAGAAACCGCGACGCACAGTGTACCGCCGCGACGCCCAGTGACAAAAGAAGCGACGTCTCGCTACCGACCGCCACGACGCCGACGTCAGAAGCCGCCGACGTAGCCTACACAGTCAGAGGACGACGCCGACGCCAGAAGCCGCCGCCCACCACGAAGCAGCACGAAGAAGACACTTGCCGAACTCTCCGAAACAGGTTACCCCGATCTAAAGACTTTTTCTCCGCCCACCTGTTTCTACCGAAGTGTTAATTTAATCTCGTCACCATACATTTTAGCAGTAAGATCAGATTTTTTATGTGTTTTGTCTTTTTTTTCTTTCTTTGTTTATAATTTGGTCCTCTCCCTCTAAATTAGGGTTCATGTAATTTTTAAATTAGTAACCACTTTGCTGCGTCGTATGTAAGTTAAGATTAATGTTTCATGTAAATTAATTTGCTACAGTACCCAATATAGAGACTTGTAAAATTGTTTCGATTTCATTATTTTTCTATCCCTTCACCCGCCTCGAGATATCAGTGTCCTAGTCAGTCACCTGACGTTTTGATTATACCTAGGGGAGGGCGTAACCGCCGGCATACCTAGATCTGAGATCTCCCGGCCGGTTTACTACACCGTGATTTTATACCTCCCTCTGACCCCTCAGCCTTACCCCCACTACTCCGGTATATCAAGGTAGCGCGGATCCGCGTTCCGGCATATCAAGAGTTAACCAAATTGATACGTATTCAATGGCCATACTGTAATAGTCTATGCATATTTTATAATTATGGCAAGAACAAATCATCTATAAATTGTCCATAGAAATTGTCTTTGGTCCCTTGATGCGTCAAATCATATTTCTCTTTTCTATGGTCAAATCTGTTAAAGGATGTAAACATGTCGCTCCCGGTAGTCCTGGTGTCATTTCTTATTTTATCAAGCAATTGCTGGGCTTTTCCCGACGCCGGAAAATGGGACGTTGTTATGACAGAAGTATGTATCTTTCTTTAAGTAGGCACAAATCCCGAGACCGATGAGGAAAAAATGTAAAAATAATCGTTCTGTCACTTATCTTTTCAGATAAACAATCGATTCAGTATCCCGAAGTCCTTATATAGAAATTCCCAGATATACATACAAGGTGAGTATTTATTGAAAGCATTTATCCGAAATAGGCTGAGAGTAAAGTATCGCATCAATCAGATAGGTACCGTCGGAATAGAGTGCTGTGTCTAATGTTGGTTCCGTGGTGTGATGTTTCAGTGACGTGCGACAGTTGGCATCCGAACTTGAACATCAGTATCCAGTGGTTCCTAACGCAGACCAAGTGCTGGGAGGACTTCTACAAACCCAGGAATGGGGTGAGTCACTTTCTAGCTCTCTCACACTCTATCTACATGTTCACATTGTTTCTTATTCAATGTGTAGTCAACAAGGTGCTCAGTTGCATTAAATAATGTACCAACAATTGCGTAAGGTTTATTCAACTAATTTCTTTAAGAGCAAAGTATGTCGATTTTTAATTTTCTAATTATGCATGTGTGCATTTTTTAAATCGCTGACTCACCATCGAAGACTAAAATTTAGAGGTATTTCAAATACTAATAATGATTAAATTTAACCACTTTTCATATTACAAATTAGTGAGGCAAGAATACTACTTTCACGAATACGAATATCAAACTTACTATTCGGCGAATATGAATACAAATATCAAACTTACTATTCGGCGAATATGAATACAAATATCAAACTTACTATTAGGCGAATATGAATACGAATAATTCAACAAGGTAATAAATAATACACCAC